>VYXC01011199.1:176757-196845 GCA_013397175.1 Platysteira castanea | reverse complement strand
TTTTTTTTTTTAAGCCTTGGCATGCTTTCATTCCATTATTCCTATTTACATGCTGCTTTGTTTTGCTTAACTTTTTCCTCCTTGGTCCAAGTACCCTTCAGATTGTTGCAAACTACTTTTTTACCTCTCTAGTCTGTTGTTTAGCAGAGATGGGAATATTAAGTTGGTTCAATCTGTCTCCTTAGTTTCAGCTATTCCAGCCTGCAGAGGTGTCTTTTGATTTTAGTGATGACTCCCTAAAAAATAAGGATGAGAAATGCTGGGATCTCTTCAAAGCTCAGTTTAGACTGGAATGTTTTTATATTCAATATTACCCCTTAAATGTTATTGTTCTTATTGATGGGGATAATTAGATATCTTGCACAGACCTGTTTAAATTAATAGCCTGTTATAAGGGTTTTGCTTCTCAATGCCCCAGTTAAAAAAGATCTAATAAGTCTGCCAGTTTGTCTGCCTTTCTAACCTACTCAACAAGCAGCTCAAGTACAAGATGTTCTTGTCTGCTGCAAGTGACAGATTCACTGCACTTACCCAGCCCTCCCCTCCCTGCCAGACAGGGAACTGTATCAAGGTAGTCGAGCTGCCTGAACATAAAGAACATCTAGAGCGACTCTGTGGCTCGTGGATGCAAGAAACACAGTGCAACGCATTTATTACAGTGTCATGCTCTTCTAAGTGCACTTGGATCTCTGACTGGCTCTCTGGGATTAAATATTTTCAACATTGACTGGAGTGTTTCTCTTCCCAGCTCTCAGTTAGGTTTCATGGTAGACAAGTGGCTGTACTTTCCTCTGGAGACATTTGGAAAGGGGCCTGGTTTCAATAATCTCAGGGCTGGGGACCCTGGATATGCCATGGTCATTAGTGCTAGAGCTAAAATAGACGGTAATTGGGTCAAAATGGGGAAGGAGAGAGGTGTTATTTTGTAACACCTGCATATGTGTTTTTCAAAAAACCCCCACGTAGTGGAAGGTGATATGTCAGCAGTTTTGAAAAAGGGAGACTAACTCCTGAACTCCTGCAGAAAGGCAACACTGGAGTTTTCTTTCATGCCAGGCACAATGAATTTCATAACTGTTGATTTTTTGAGTTTAAATGGCTCTTGAGCTGACTTCAGGCCATGGCCTTGAAAGCAGAAATTCAGGTAGAGCCTCTGGTTTATCACAACCATCTAGCACTTGGCAAAACTGCTGGGGATGGAAAACAAGGTGGAGAATTCAAGTGTCTTAGCTAATGGTGAAGAATGGTGGCTGTGAGAGCTGGAAAACTCCCCTCCTTGATGTGCTGTAAGTAGATGATCTCAGTATCCAGCGTAGTCACTCTCTGCTTGGCATTATCTTGTCTTGTATTTTGACCCTCTTACCCCCTTACCTTTATTAGATTTGTACGTGCAGTCAGTTTCTGCATTCTGGGATCCCTTTCTCATCTCTGCCCATGTGTGAAAGGGTTGCAGTAGCTGTTTTTAGGACCTTCTGCTATTTCAAATACAGAAATAGACTGGAGTCTTCTGAAAAGGGAATAAATTCTTCTTATGCTACTAGGGACATGTATCTCTGGGTTAAAAAAAGAGTGCTGATGCAAAGCTAGTCTGTAGCTTGGAAGACAAAATCTTTTTGCTCTCCATCACTCTGAAAAAGATTACTATTGTTTGGAAGCAGAGAACTACAAAATGGGCAGAAGATGCTGTGCCTAAATGGTTTATAGTGGGTAGCTTTAGAATAAGGCATCTTTTTCATCTGAGCAAATGAATTAACAGAAGCTGTTATGTTTTTCTGACAGCCTTTTTTTTTTTGCTATGTGTACTGCAGCACAAATGCTAAATTCTCTAAATTGCCCTCAACAGGAGCTTCACCAGTACTGCAGTGAATGTATCTCCTGTGGGAATACCTGTATTTCAGCTGGCTGGTTTGGGGGTAGGTGAGCAGCACAGCCCTGCCAGATGCTTGGCTGGAGATGTTAATGTGTTCTGTGACCAAAGCTTATGGGCCATTTGCACTAATAAGAGCAAGTGCTCTGGGGGAGGGAGTGTTTCCATAGGCTGAGTGCAAAACTATGCTTTCAATTCTCTTGTTTCTTGCAGCCCATTTACCTTTATTTTGGGAATGTTGAGGAGCAGTGGGCATGTAAGTGGGAAGGAGCAAGAGGTAAAAACAAGGAAACATGACATTGCACTAATTAGCTTTCTGCTGCTTGGCAACAACTAAATACTACTTGGGAGCAACAGGAATGAGACTGAAAGGAAAAGCAGGTTAGCTGAACTTAGGATTTGACACAATTTTTTTTCTTTTTAAATCCTCTTCTCCTACTCTTTCTTCAACTCATAAATGGAAGAATAAGATCTGAGTGAGATTTTTCCCTGTCGTGGCATGTTTTCTTTGGGAACATATTACTTCCAAATGGTGTATACTCATAGTATACCACATCTTGTGCATTGAACACAAAGTGAAGGTGTCGTGAGATGTGGTTTTCCTTTCCAGACTGATGGAGATTTCTAGATACATGTTATTTCCTTAGCATAATAATTTTGCTTGGTTTTGGATATCCAACCTTATTTGTTTGCTTGGTTTATTTTCATTTTTCCAGTAAAACTAATTGGGCAAATCTATATTTTTGTACACCTTGCTCAGAGAGAGCTCTTTGTAGTGCTTTCAGATAAGTCTAAAAGAGGAAAATCTGTCATATTTTTTCTCCTTAAAATCGGCAAGGTCAGGCCAGAAATGACCAGGTGCTCTGTGGCACTTGGAAAAGAATGGGAAAGCAATATAATTATTTTAGATACAACTTGCTTGAAATGAGCGATTGTCAAAGTAGAAAGCATTTTAAAATAAAATCTTCATCACCATTTCACGTAATCATCTAGAACATGCCACTGAGACTTACAGAGGATTACAGAGACTCCCTGCAGCCAGGTTTGTGTCCGATGGCATCTGCCTGGCTCCCTGGAATGCCTGGAGCTGATGCTCAGCCCACCTCCCCTGTGATGCCCCAGTGAAGGGTGTCTGGCTCTCCTTTCACACGCCTGCCCTCAGCTGATCCAGTTGTTCCTTGTGCCATGGAATTAGATTAGTCAGTTTTATGCCTTTACCATTTGTAAGTGACACGTTAATTTTCCATCTGATCCCTGCTGCACAAGGCATGCTTCTGGCAGGCTTTGATATTAATGCTTTGTAGAATTTCAGATGTGTGAGGCTGCCTACCAGATGTCAGGAACTAGTGGCTTTTTTCATGCATTATGATGGGCTTCATTGCTTTAAAGAAAAAAAAAAGTGGCCAGGCCAGGGGGATGTTTGTCTAAAAAGAACATCAAATGCAACCAGACTACAACAAAATTAAAGAAAAACTCTCAGGTATTGGAAACCAATGCATCAATGAGGAAAGCAAAGCATTCCTGAAAGATTTGTAGACCAGTGTTAGGGTTTGGTATTCAGTGCTCTTCTCTAGAAAACCAGTGTTTCAGTTGTAAGGTCACATTGGCAGCAGATGTAGCAGGAGCAGCTCTGCTGGGTTTGATCCTTCTGGACCCATATCCTGATGGCACTGAAGGTCACACTCTGGCTGTTGGGTTCTGTGCCTGGAGCAAGGTGCAGTGAGGCAGTGGAATTCCTGAATGAAAGCCCAACTTGAGACACTGTGTCTGAAAGTTCCACACTGCTGAGTATTGAGTCCTATAAATGATAAAACCCCTAGTACCTTGCCTCTTGTCTCACACACTGGTAGGGAGGTTCTGATCTGCTCACACAAACCCCAGTCCAGTGGAACCTATTTCTACAGCATTGAGTCAAACTGCAGAACTGGCCTTTCACTTTCAACTAACTCTTTGCACTTAATTACTTGCAGGTTTATGACCTGATTTAATGGGGGGAATGGCAGGTAGTTGGAGACGGGAGAAGAAAATACGGTGTTTTGTTCATTTTTCCCTAGAAATCAGTGGCAAAGATTAGTAGTATTGTGTTAAACACCTTTTCCCACGAGCATATCTCAAAATGATTAACAAAAGAGATAGGCTAGCATCAATTCCCCATTTGTGGTTGGGGAGGACCGAGCTGCAAAGATGAAATTGTATTTGCTCACTGGTGAAGAGCGTGTGCTTCTAGGAAATAAATAAACACAATCCAGGATGTAGTGTGGAATGCAGATATGGCAAAAATGTCCCTTGAGAGCAGGTATTGCTTTTAAGCTACAATGTCAGTGAGCATTCAGGCATGACTAAACATGATTCATTAAGTCTATTTCTTTGAAAATTCTGTTCAAATAGAACTAGAAATGGGGAAGGAGCCAGCCAACTTCCAAGTATCGGAGCACTGTGGGTTATGATGCCTCTATTCATTTGCTGCATTAATGGTCCAGCTTAATGGAACTGCGAAAGAAAAGGCAAACATCAGTCTTCAGTAGCTTTAGCCTGTTAGACATGTATTGAGTCTAGGGTCATTCAGAAAACAAAGTCCTGTAGTCCATTTCCTGCTGTTTTAAAATTGGAACAAGAGCACTCTTCTGCACCTCCAAGGATGTCGTGACTCTGAAAAAGAATAGGGCCTGCTGCCTTATTTTTCCCTGACTCATTATTTAAAGAACTGGTGAGATTGGTAAAAGATACAGGCTTCACGTCACAATTTCATGTCTAGACTTGTGACTTATTTAAAAGGACCAATGAAGTGGGTCAAGACAGTTTTGGTTTTATTCTCACTATGACTCTAAAACTAAGAGATTTCAGGAAGGACCTTTGTGTTTAATTCAGGGCACAGCTCTCAACTGTGGCCTTAAAATGTCCCAAAAAGTATGTCCTCATCAGACCAAATTAGGGTGAAAAAGGAGTTTGGCAAGATAACAGGAATATCACTACAGAAGATAACTTAGCCCCCTAAGAAACCAATTTCCAAGTAGCTAATAATGAGTGGTAAGACTGGTGGGAGAGCAAGGACAAACTCTACATGCATGTGCTGTAGACTACAAATCTGTTCACTGGCTCTATTCTGGAAAAAATCAAGTTTTGCTGGTGTGCACAACAGAACTTTCAGAAATAGGTAGAGACTTTGCAAACTGGATGATCACAATTTTCTTGTCAGGCTGTCCTTTTAACTTGGGCATCAAGATATTCGTAATAGACTTCTTTGTCATAGAGGGTTATATTTACAAAGCGGTGTGCACACTTTTTTTATCTTTTAACCTGCGGACAAAAGTAAGGTGCTCCTTCTAAAGTGGCTGAACAAAATACCAGTGTGGAGTTTGTCTGCTTATTGCACAGGACTCTGTGTTTAGAAGCATTCAAACACAATTGAAGGACCCCTTTCTATTCTGGTCAATTTATTCCTATTCACCTAGAATAATAAGAAACCCATGTATATACTGACTTCTGCAATTAGTCATATTCCAGGGGAGATGAATTTACTCTGAAGTGATTTGCCTGAGTGAAATAAGAAGCTCCTTGAGGAGTCAGGAGCTATATGCAGGTCCTTGGAGTTTAGTGCTTTAGCTGCAAGACTATTATTCTTGTAATATTTTCCTTCTTTCAGTGAAAACATCCATGTAGGCCACAGTCATGCTGTTTTTGAAATTGGTAGATAATTTGTGGCTTGTTTCAGTGGCTAGAAAATTCAACTTCTGATGTCCATGGAGCAGTGAATTGTGTGTTCTGTCCAAAGCTGTTTTCAGTCATTAGAACAGTTGTGAACCTTTCATTATTGAGTCAGACTCACTCATAAAAACTCAGTCCATAGCTTTTTCCTTTCTCAGCTTCTTGTTATGTGTTTGACGCGGAGTTTATAGTGCGTGAGAAATGTATCCTTCCTACCTGTAAAAAAATTAACTACATTTTGAAGCAGCAGTTGAGGTGATACCAAAAATGCGAGTTGCTGCAGAGATGGCGAGGTATCTTTGTGGCATGAGGGCATGTTGGTGATGGGTGAGGAAACTCATGTGGGATAAACCTGTGCTTGGGAATAGAGATACAGCTCTTGCATCTGCAAATGCAGGGGGGACCTCTGCAGACCCCACATCTTTCCGTTGAAATGGAAGTTTGATATCCTATGAGAACAGAACTAGTGAAACCCATTTGTCACAATTTTGGGTAGGATAGCAAAAGGTTACAGAGGTATCCGTCTAAACCACTACCCAGACTTAGCAGCTTGGTTAATTCACTTGCTTCTGAAGAGTAATTGTCAAATATTTTGTTTTACCAGCCTGAGGACTAGAATATCAAATAAGTTTCATCCTGTTTCCACTGTGCTATTTTGGCAGGGAATATGCACTCAAATACACATAGCCAGAAATACTATTCCTTCATGGTCGGGGAATACCTAACGTTTTAAAAGAGATTCCTGACTCTCATGCTGTGGGTTTCATAAGGGCAGAACATGATGTCCCATATGTATGAGGGACTGCTGAGAAGTACCATCAGTGAGACAGGCAGTGAAATTCCTGGGCACAGTCAGGACTGGATAATGCCAGTGACAGAGAAAAGCAGCCAGTTCCTGGTGGGAGGGAGGTGGGGAGTTGGCAGTTTATTTTTTTGCGAGGGGAAAGAGAGGCACCGTTAAAACAAAGATACATCTACAATTCTTGCTAGCCAATTCCCGCTTCACAATTCATAGAGCAAGCTGGCATACTGGCTCTCATGTGTTTTCTAGGTCTGTGCAACGAAGATACCTGTATCTTCCTCTGTTGTCCTCCAGTTTATGCTGAACTGTAATACCCTTGAGAGAACAAATGCCACACCAGCAGGTTTTTACTGTCATTTGGGTTTTGGTTATGCATGTAAAGTCCAAGGCCTTTTTCTTTATTAGGGTACAGCTGGCATTAGTTTTACACCAGCCGAACTAGGGCATTTGACAGCAGGTACCAGAAGGCAGAAACCTCACAGCTAATGCTTTGCCTGTGTACTGATCATCACGATAAACTGGGAGAAATATGTAAGCTTAATAGCTCTTCATGATCTCACGTATCCCTTTTCTTTAATGAAGCACCAGAGCCATCTGCACTGATCTGCTGAGCCTGAGGTAAGGCATCCCTCCTAGCTGGTACCTGGAGAAGTCCTGTGTTTTCCCAGTGTGCTGTACCCCTGGTAATCCCTGTTGAATTGGAATTGGTGATGGTGTGGAGAGGAGGAGGGGTCACTGAAACAGGGCCAAAACTGCTGAAATTGTATACCCAAAACTTAATATTTGACAGTGGATGCAGCAACCCCTCAGAAGTCCTAAGACTTCCTGAACCACATCTCTCAACGTGGAGGTTCAGCCAGCTATCCACAAGTTTCAAATGCCTTCTGCCTGACGCCATCCACCACCTCCCATCATCCTGCATATTTGCAGATATTGTCACAGCAAATTGATGTCATGCAATGATGTGAGAAAGTCTGCATTCGATAAATTGTTGTGTGACTCCATTTAACAAAAATGTTCTTTCCTTAATGTTCCTTGAAGCCACAGCAGAATTCCCAGCAGTGTGGAGTTCGGCATGAGGGTCACTAAGAGCCAGAGGGGCTCAGTGTGGAACTGAAGTGGCGATTTCTGTTCATTGTGTGGTGGGGGAGCAGCAGAGAAGGGTGGGCTATCTGTGAATGTACTCTGGAGCAGTGGGCATACACAAGGGAATTGGAGTGTAAGTAAGTGGTGGGACACATTCCGTTTGCTTGTTTGTGTTTAGTGTGGCTAGAAAAGGTGCATTATCTTTTTATGTGAGCCTCACATTTGTTCTGGGTTCAGCTTCCTGACAGGAGAACAAACCGTGGCTGGCTTGTGTTTTGCTCGGGGCTGTGCAATCCTGAATGGTGACACACAGGTTCAGGTACCGTGGTGTGTACACCTGGAGGCCCATGGAGCACGCTCCCATTATCCCCTGAAGAGCTGCTCGGCGTTGCTGAGCTCCCGTGTGTGCAGCAATACAAAAAACAACAACCCTTGCCACATGTAGTAAAGCAGGGAACAGGCCAATTAAAAAGGGAAGTAAGCTCACCAACTAGTGGAGTAATAAATGATAATTCAGCTTTCCAGAGAAATCTATGGTTAGGACATTTCCACCTGGTAACTCTGGAGAGAAGTGCTCTCTGTATATACTGATTTTCACTTCCTCCTCACTTCCCCGTGTTTGATTGTGATGGGGAGCACCCACAGCAGACCATTTATGCACTGTGGAGTGGTTAGTTGTCTTTCAAAATGATTAGGGATAGATGCTTTTTTTCCCAAGAGATTTTGTGTGTTATGTTAGGTGAGAACAATCCTTATGCAGCCCAGAAAAAAGAAACCCAAACAAAACAGCAGAGCTTTCATCTTGTCTGCATCTTTATAGATTGGCAAGACATTATAAGGGTCCGTTTGGGTACGACAGCGGTGAAGCTGTTCAGCATTTTATTGCTTCCTATGCTCAAAGCAATTTACATGGATTTAAGTGAGTGTTGACAAGCTGATCCTTACAATTTACTTCTGAGATTGCTGGATAACAGCTGTTACCTCATGTGACAGATCAGGAAAAGGAAACAGGTGAGGGGCAACACTGAACCCTGGATTAAGGGAAAACCAGAAGATTCTAGCTCATCTTCTGTGGTTTCAGATAGCGTTTCATTTCAGTTCCTGGTTTTAAACACTACAGAGCTGGACTTAGAGTCTAAGTACAGGCAATGAGATAACTTAATAGCAAAGCTATTTGGACCAACTAAAATCACAGAAAAATTGCAAAACAATCTCTTGGAAAAAGTAAATATCCCAGAGATCGGTACTCAGGAAATATCACAAGAAGTGCTGAATTTGCATCTTACAGGGTCTGCAATAAAAGCCATGCTGAACTTTGAGTTAAAGTCATGCCCTGCAGAACTAGAAGCTCTGAAAGACCCACTAGGGGTGTTTGGTGGCCTGGCCTGCACAAGTTGCACTGTCTCTAAAATTACAGTGTATTTCCCTCCAGACTGGGCACTTTGAGCATGTATTAAGTGTGCTGCCAAAGTGCAAACTGTGATCTGTTTGTATGTTATTTTCTGGCTTGCTCAAGGAGCCATCTTAGCAGGAGCTTGTAAATGTGGCTTATCCTGTTGAGATTCCATTTCCCGGACCCTTGCAGTCAGAATTGCTTTTACAAACCAGCCGTTTCCCTCAGCTGGCACTGCTGCATTATTAATATGCTTGCCTTGCTCCAGGAAGATACTTTTCCAGTGTAAGATGAAGTTTAGGCGACAGGCTTTCATGACTGCCCTCCCCTACCCCCCCATAAGCTGCTGCTACTAGCTGGAATTTTAAGCTTCTATATTTAATCATTAAATTTGCATCATCTGCTATAGCTTTAGCCTTGATGGATGGGCTACTGCAAGTACTGTACTGGCCAGGCTGCTCAAGCATGTTATCATCTGCATGCATATTGCTGGGTGCTGCACTCCACATGTGTCTCCCTGGATTTAAATTAAACTTGCCTTCCAGTTGTTGTTATTCCAGAAAAAGCCAGGAAGACAAAGTATATTAAGACTGCTGTTATGATTAACAGCAAATTTCCTTTGTTATTGACAAAATAATTACTACTGCTTAGTAAATGCACACGGTAATACACCCTGACAGGAAGAATATCTCTAGAGAGATGGCTTGGAAGAGAAGCCCAGAAAAATGAGATTTGCTGAGCTCTCACAGCAGGAGGTTAATGGCAGAACCTGCTGGTCTCCTGACCTGGCAGGGCAAGAAACAGGTGTCTGGAATGGATTTGGTTAACAGAAGTTGCACTATTTTTTTTAACTTTGCTGTCATTTAAAAAGGATTTAATGTGAGGTAATGTGGCTTTGTGCGCAGGAAGGAGGGAGAGTTATAAATAACCTTGTCTTGCATTGCACTGCACCTTCCCTCTGTGGATATTGAAGCACTTGACAGATTAATTAAGACACATGACTCTCGTAGGAGATCCGTAAAGCATCAAAAGCTGTTGAGTTACCCAAACCCTAATGACTTTTGCATGTCATCTGAGCAGCTCTAGGTGACTGGGAGCACCCTTGAACCATTGCCAATGCAAAGAAGGGTTCATTGGTGTAAATCCACTCGAGTACATTTAAATCATAAAGGTGGTTATTTATTCCTCTACCTGCAAGTGGTGCCACACCAAGCTGTGGTAACACGATGGTTTGGAGGCACGTTCAGGTAATCACACTGCAACAGGTGTCCTTTTCCAGAGGGAAACAATGGATGCCAAGTGGCTAAAGGCCATGTTCTAAAATGAGCTTGTCTCTGGTTTCACTCTGGCCAGACCTTCAGGTTGCACCCAGAACACTAGGGGGTACTCTTAGCTTTTCTCCTGCAATGGGAGCTGAGTTTTTGCTGTTCCTTGTTGATGGGGATGAGTCATTCAGAAAATTCTGGGTTTGTCCAAATTTGCAGGTGATGACAAGCCCTTGAAATAGATAAAAGACTTGAGGATGTTAGCTGAGATTTTTGTAAGTGAACCTAAGTGGATTAGGAACCCAGCACTCTTCACAGGTAAGTGGGATGGGGCATGAGATTTCTGAAGATTCCTTGCAAAATCTGACTCTGTCTAATTATGCAAAATGCAAATAGATGCATTCAGGTGTTGTGAAATAATGGAAAATAGGAATCTAATGTGAGAATCCAGTCATGAATTTTATTCCTCTCTATCTGCTCTTGCCTTCCGTGGCAGACTATGAACAGCTACTTCTTGGATGTCATTTTCTAAAGGTTCTGTGTGAAAACTGGGCCAGGAATAGCACCAGCAGACAGAAACATCAGACATCCTCTCCAGCACGTAGTGAAAGACTGAGTGACTTAGCAACATGGGATTCCAGTTTCTCATGAAAGGATACCTGCTGTGGACTCAAAAAAAAAAGAAAAAAAAAGAAGGAGGGTGTGGGGGAGGCTTGATTTGCCTGGGTAGCTGATGATCAGCATTACTGGGAGCTTGTGCGTGCATTAGGGAAAGATCGTGTCCTGAGGTCCCCAGAGCTGTCACGAAGGAAGTGTCAGGGTGCCCAGGCAAGCAGAATACACAGAAGGGGATCTGCAGGGTTGCCGCTCTGGCAGCACGGATGACTGGAATTGTCACTTTGGGGTAATGTGATGTATGCATTAAAAGGGGGAAAAAATAGCCACAACAAAAAAACTCCCTAAAACCCCTGTCAGCAGCAAACACTTGTCTTTAAGCCTTGTACACAATATGTGACACAACTATTTCTTTTTAATGCTGGTGCACTATCCCCACTTCTTCCCTGCTCATTCCTCCTCCTTTCCCATCTTCTTGGCTGTGTCCACAGAGAACAGCACTCCCAACAGGCTTGCATCTGTCAGATTCTCCTGTCCTGGACTGCCCCTTCCCTTTCTGCCATTTGTTTGGGTTTTGATCCAGGGCAGTTGGAAGCCTTGCCCCTCACATGTTGTTTCAAAGTGCCAGGGACAGAAGATATGCTGCAGGCTTAGGGTATGATCCAAAGCCATTTGGCCTTTTGGATCAAATCTTTTTCTGTTTTAAAAACTGGCAGCAAGGCTTGGGACTGTGCTGAGCAAGTGTGGCTTCAGGTCACT
This sequence comes from Platysteira castanea, assembly GCA_013397175.1. Lineage (NCBI taxonomy): Eukaryota > Metazoa > Chordata > Aves > Passeriformes > Platysteira > Platysteira castanea. The sequence goes on along the minus strand of VYXC01011199.1, from coordinate 185,353 downwards.
GATTTATTTGTATTTATGAAGTACTAGTCCATGTAGCTGTGATGGCACTAATCTCTCCGGCCTGTTGGCTTTCTCACAGAGAATGCAGGCAGAAGGTTTTTTTAAGCAAAACATCTTCTCCCTTTTCTTCTTTCTTAACAGATTGTATGTTGAGGGAAAAAAAATTAGCATCCAAATTACAGCCAGGTCAATGTGGCTGCTTTAAAGGGATGAACAAAATAAGGAGCAAGGGTGAGGAGCTTTGGACTCTGAGACTTTCAAGACTTAACTCTAACTCTTGCTTTTCCTGGGGCTTCTTCTAGGTCATTCCTTATCACAGTCCTCTCCTCTCAACTCCTTACACTTTTACTTAGTAGGAAATGATTCTTGTTTCTATTATTTCAAAATACAGCTGGTGAACTCTGCCAGGCTTTTCTAGGTGCCTCCCAAAGAAGAAAAGTCTTTTGCTGTGGTATGGGAAGCCAAACCCAGTTCCCAGGTTAGCAGCACCTGGGACAGCCTGTGTGTCCTTGTCACCATGAAGTGGGACTGGGCACACTTAATTTCTCTCTCCTCCCCAGCCCTGCTGGGATAGCCAGGCAGAGCTCAGCAGTGTCCTTAGGGAATAGGGTTTACACTAGCAGGGCTCCTGGGGATTTCAAGCACCCCCTATATGCTTTAGCGGAGCTGTAGCAGTGTGCTGTGGGTCAGCATGAGGTTGGCTGTGGTTTTAAAATGTCTCTGAGAGCATCCTCAGGCTGTAAAGGAGTAGGAGTTGTCTGTGGTGCCTTTCCCCCTCATCCCCCCGCACCCAAGCCCTGCTGCTGTTTGTGTTGCATCTTCAGGACAGAAAGAAGAGCCTCTTTCTTCTTCATTACATTTAATCAATGAAAGAAAAACCAAAGTAGGCAGGATATCCGCTGGATTGGCTCAGGAATTCTGCAGCCAGGCTCTCTGCTGCAGTTCTCCTGCCTCTTTCTACAAATCTATCTCAATTATGATATGCAGCATTTCCCCCTTCCCCTCTGACTTTTGTACAGATTGCCCATGGTAGCAGATTTTGCAGTACTTCAGAAAAACATCTTTCCTCCCTTTTCCTTCATTTCCATCTCTATTTTTTTTTTTTAAATTTCAACAACTAACTTAAAGACCTCCAAATCCAGGGCTTCCGAGGGATAATTGAAGGAAGAAAGTTCTGGGTTTTTCCTACGTAGTGAAGTTGTTTAGTTGTCTTCATTTTTCCGTTAGCTGAAGCCCCAAAATAGACCACATAATTTAAAGGAAATAAATCTGAAATCAAATCGTAGAAGTATCAGGGATAGATATTTGGCACAGGCTCTCCACATCAAACCAAGATAACAAATCGGAACAAAGAGGAGAAAGTAATTGCTTTCCTTTGTCTGCGCTATTCATATGAATGTCACAGATTAATACATTTTACAGGATTTGGAAGGCTTTCAAAAGCCAGCATTGCAGTGGGATCATCCCTATAGCAATATTTCAAAACAGCTGTTACTAGAAGAATAACGTGAAGCATGATTTCTAATTAGCTCCAAGTTTATCTCTGTTTGACCTAATCTCCTCTGATATTTCATCTCAGTATTAAATGCTTGCTTGGACTGATAAAGGGCAGAAGAACTGAGCAATTGCTTATCTACAGAACACATTTTGGACTTCCACTCTTTTTCTTTTTTCCAATATTTATAGTAACTCTTTTCACAAAATTAGCAGATCTGTTTCATTTTAGGAGCAGATTTTCATATTCAGTTGCCTAAAACTCTTGCAGGGTAACACGAACATTCATCTGCTTTCCCAAAACTGATGTCTGCTCAGGCAGTGCAAGGACTTAAATGTTCAGCAATCCTTTTGCATTCTCAGCTCCCAAGCATGCACAGACACTATTTTTACATGAAAAAATGAGTCTGGTGTATTAAAACAATAAAGACACACTAAGGCTGAGGACCCAAACCTAATTTTTTCTTTGTAAAAGATATCGTTGCCAACCATACAGGTTTCATTGGAAATTGAACAGTGGTGTTGCCCACAGCCCTTTCCACTTCCAACAAAATAATCATTAAGTAGAAACCCATTTATAGAACTGCTGTGGTACAAGACCAAGACCTGTGTACTGGATGTTACATGCAGCAAGACGAGGCACCCAACTGACAGGAGGAATATGTACAGCACTTGCAAAAATTTCAGGTTCACCTTGCTTTGTATTGCCACGCTGGGCAGACAACTAAAACAGGAATTTTGCAGCTTTTGGCCAAAATGTTTCTGCTGTTATTAAAGCAGAAACATTGTACTTCATTTCTGTATGCAGATTAGAGACCAGTGCAAGTAATTTTAGATATAATTACACTTTAGTGACAGTTTAAATTCACAATTCATGTTGTGAAGACATGTTCCCTGGCAATGGGATGTCTACCTTCATGATACTAATAAATGCACCGAAATATTCTAGAGTATTAAACCAAGAATAGGTTGGTTTTCTTAAAAAAGCAGATACCTTTCTGAAACATCAAAGCTCTTTTTTAACTTCAGAAAACTTATATTTTTTAAGGTTTTTAAAAATTGAAACCTACATTGAAGGTTTTACTGAAAGGCATATTACTTACACAGAAAATTAGAAATTTTTTTTTGTGAAACCAAATACATGAAAGCATTTACTCATGTGGGGGTTTTTTTCCCAACCAAAACCATTCTTTTTACTATCTTTTTACTTTCTTAATTTTTAAGCTGTATTGAATGACAGTTTTAATATTGACAGAGTGCATGGGACATCTCTAAGTGACACCAGTGCCCTTCATAATAAAATTGCTGGGAGAGCAAAGATTTTTGAAAAGGATTTGAGGAGTTCATAATCTAAGCTGGGAGCAGGGTGTGAAGGGAGAGAACTGTTTGTGGTGGTTTGGGGGTTTTGTGTGTGAGTGAAGCTCCATTGTGTTGACTTATACTGGCTGATGATCTGACTCGGTACAATGAATGAAATCTCATCCTTGGTGGAGCCCTCCTATTTTTGCAATCTCCATTGAGTAGGGTAGAAATGATTGTTCCCCCCTGCTGCCTCTTTTTATTCTAGAATTTTGGGGTTTTGATACAGTGGTCAGCATATCTCACCCTGTATTTGTTATCTTCTTTCCTTCCCTCCACTTCTTGGGTTCCCTCTGGTGTTTTGTGGCAGTCCCCTGCTAATCATAGCATTGCCCTCCCTCTCTGCTCCCTGTCAGACTTCCTTGCCTTCCACCTGCTTTGAGAAAGTGCTTGCTGCTTAATAAGAGCTTCAGTAGTGCCGTGAATTCACCTGCCTTTCAACACCTAGTTAACACTCTGCTAAACGTTTCAGAACATGCAATGCAAGGACTGGTGCTGGCCATGCTGAAATGCCTTTCTAATTAGGAGCCAGGTGCCACATTGGGCAGTCGAGGTGACAACAGAGAATGAGTTTGAAAGTAAACGTGTAGCTTTCAAGTTTTAGGGAATGTCTTCTGCTCTAGAGGAATAGTAAGAATTCAAGCTAGGATTGATAACTTTGATCTTAGCCGGCAGGTTTAATTCTTATGGTTCAGAACGTATTTTTAAGTCCTTGCATGGATGTCACTGCTAATATATTTACAGGTGGACTGTATTTTAACAAGTAATTTATGTCAAGCCATTTGGCCAGGCTGAGGACATAAGTTAATTACTTGTTTTGTCTCCAGAATGACTCCAATGACCTTGGTCATGAACCTCTCTAGAATGATGGAAATGAGTTCTTTAAACAAGGAAACAAACTTGAAGTCATGCCTTGCATTCTTTCCATGAATGACTTGGCTCAAGGAAGAAACTGAGGCACAAGAAAAGTGCCATTTCCTGAAGCTGTTTAAAGACAGCTGTAAGTAAATTGAAATGAATTAAGTGGAACTGAAGACAGTTTTTTTGACTCTTGGCCTTGTAATTTAATGACAAAATCTTGCTTCCTTAAGGTAGGTAGTGATGTACATCTGCTTCTATATACCTTGGAAAGAAAGATAGCTTCCATGCTGTGTTTTTCAGTGCAACCGTATCTACAATGTGAGTCTGTGCTACATCGACACTGGCCTGAGTCTGTAAAATGTCTGACAGACCCAGATCTCTGTGGCTTTTAAAAAAATCTATATCTCCATCCCTTCCTGTGCATGAAGTATATATTTTACAAAGAATACAACTCAGTCTGTTACTGTGCTGTCCTGTTCAAAGGAACTCTTGGGCGCTGTGATTGCCTGCTATCTACCTTTGAGTCTCCTTGAGTACTGTAATGTCTTCTTGCTACTTTCTGTGTTGCTTAAAATAAGCCCCAAACAAATTTTAAAAAAATCCTGAAAAATGCTGATTAGGTAATGCTGTTATAAATTACCTTAGCTCACGGCCCAAGAAGCAATGCATAATGTCCTTTTCCATGCTACCCTCCTCCTCACTTCAAGATCCTCCCACCCACAAAAGCCTCTAATGAAGTAAGTACACAGTCACTCAAAGTGCTGGGCCAAGACTCAGATGATGGAAAGGCTTTTTCATAGCTCTGCAACAAACTTCCTTCTGGCAGTGTCTTGGTCTATTTTCAATACTTACTGGTAAAATGTGATTCATACTACTTCTGTTTTTCTTACCTTTTGACAGGCCTATGCAGACTTTAGACTCTAGATTAGTTCACATCTCACTATGTCTTGCTATGCTTATAACTGCATCGATCATCTGTCTGGGGAAGACGCTGTCAGTAATAAATGCAGCAGCTAATTGCAATAAAATGTCTCATTCATGTTGGCACAGGCAAAGGTTCATGTCATAAGCAGGGCTGATGGCAAAGGAGGAAGAAGCAGACAAGGAGCTGGGAAAAGGATCTGCTACCTGTAGATGGAAGTGATTTACTTACGAAGAAGTGTTTTACATCTGAAGTTTTTTGTTACACTTTCATGATGCATTATCAACAGCCCTCAAAATCACAGTCCAGACCTTTCTAGCTTGTAGTGTTTTGAGCTTTTAGTACAGATGCTTTTGCAAATTAAAACCAGTTGAAGGGAAAGCTTAGGTCGGTTCTTGGCAAAAGGATTTCATAAAAAAACACTCTTTCTAGCAAAAGGGGAACTACAGCCAACTATAACTGCTGTCATCAGTTTTTATATCCAGACAGTTTCTATCATACTCTTTATTCCCATTCACCGTGGGGGAGAATCAATAATAATCAATATATGTTAGTGTTTGCAAGCATTTTAAGGTTTGTTGGGTTTTTTTTTGGTTTTTTTTTTTGTTTGTTTGTTTGTTTGTTTTTTTGTTTTGTTTTGTTTTGTTTGGGGGTTTTTTTTGCATATTGAATGACTAGAAAAGAAGGTTCTAATACCAAAGAATAACAAACAACTCCATAAAACTGCCTATGTTTCTTGCACTGCTTCTAGTAGCTCTGTGTTTCAAAAACAAAAAAAAAAGCACAGGACAATATGGGTCTGATAGTGACCTGTGACTTTTCCATAAGTCTAGCAGTTTAATGAAATTATATGTCCATGAGAAGTAGATACAACAGGTAAATCACAAACATAGTGGTGTTCCCTTGAAGAACAACTGCACTGGTCTTCAGCAGAGCTTTGAACACTCCTGCCTCCTTCCTGTCCTCCCACTTTTCTACAGGGCTTGTGATCTCAGTATGAAACCACGCCCTGCCATGGCTCTGTATCCTGTGGTTTTGAACAGAATTTTTTTCTTCAAAAGGTGAGGCAAACAGCTACATGTTTTGTTGACTATGCAGTAAAGACAAAAGAACAGCTACCTGCAGGTTGCAAATCAACCTAGTTCCAATTCCTTCAGCAATCATGGTTCTTTAAACAAGAACAAGTAGCTTTTTCTCCTTAGCTTTCTGTTATGAAAGCTACTCAGTACCCAGATACATTTCCCTCTCCTTGGAACTGTTAGATTTACTTCAAGAACCAAATATAGAGCCATGTCTTTAGGACAGGAGTGTAACTTGTATATTGTAATGTCTTGGTCTTTGTTTTTTCAGCCATGACTACAAAAAGATAGTTTTTTGTTCCTAATTAAATCAAGATTTTATAAACTATTCTATGAAACTGTTGACATCACAGATTAGCAATTTCATTAAAGAAAGTATGTAAACATAGATTTTTGGGAACAGTAGCAACCCGGAGTCTGTCCTAATGTAGAAGGGTCCTAGCATACTGCGAAACAAAATTTTGAGTTCAGATTTTGTGCTTAGAAAATCTGTCTGTTCATGGAAACTCATCTCAGTTTGGGAAATGCCCTGTGAATGGGAGGTGGTAAGAAATTGTGCCTTCTTGGAATATTTTGCCTCCAAAAGCATTCAACATCAAAGCTGCAATTGTAGTATTAATGTTTTATTATAAAAGTAATAATATATTTTGCATGTTATGTTAAGATGACCTACTGCAGATGGACTTATGGTCTATTCAGTATTTAGATGCAGAGGATTCTCCCTGCTGGAGTGTGAAGCATCTTTTGGAGATGTCTGGGCTCAGATTTCACTGGGAAGTAGCTCCTTCCACAGAGACTGTGGCATTGCTAAATTCAAGACACTCCAGCTTCATGTTGAAAAGTAAGGAAGGGTTCCTGAGGGGATTTTAAAGAACTGAAGAAGAAAAAGGGGAGTGCTTCTTGACCAAGGAAAGACAAGCTGTTCTAGTTAAAAAAGAGAGGAGTAAGGTAAAGGTAGAAGAAAAGACTTATGGGATGTCTGGAGCAAAGACGAGGAGCTTAGGAGAAACTGAGGACAGGCAAAGGTCTGAGCCACAGGCAGGGACGCTTCTACAGAGTGTGAGCAGACTCAAAATAAGAGACTTGAGAAAGAAAAGTAAGCTTGAATTCAGTGATGCTACTTCCCAGTGGAAAACAAAGGCAACCTAAAGTGCAGGGTAGAAGTAAGGGGACTGAGTGGAAGAGTGCAATGAAAATGACTGCAAGACAGAGGAGCAGAACTCATGGGAGACTGAGGAGGTGGAAGGGTAGGAGATGATATTCACATTGTGAGAAATTCCATGTAATAGCATTGGAGGGGTGTTTGGAATAGAATGGAAACAGAAAAGTTGGCCAACACATGTCTTGGGTCCGGTTGAAGATAAACAGAGAATGCTTGTGTGCAGATTTGGGGGAAAATCCAAAATAATACATTAGAAAGCAATCCTTTTTCCCTCACTTTTCATGAGGTTTATGATACTTAAGATTGTTGGAAAATGTCTATGTATTATCCTAATCACTTGCTTAAAGGTATAGATGTGCATAAAGAGGAGGTGAATGTAGAGTGAAGGAAAAGAGCAAGAATACATCTCTCAAAAAGAGTTAAAGAAACAGTGTGAGAGAGGAAGGTGAGGATATAGAAGAATAAAAATACATAACTTAATACTGCATTGAAACAGAGGTAGAAATCTTTGAAGTCGCACATCTTTTCCGGGGGTAATCATCTTCATATAGATGTGAGCTGGCAAGGTAGAAAATTATTGTCAATGATTCTAAAATGTTATTATCTTGTCAGACTGATTATATTTGATTGTGTTGATTATGGCTATTAAAATAATTTTGCTCTGATGAAAAAATGTATCCTCACAGTTTAATTGCAAGTATCCAAAACATAGATTTAATGAATTGTATATGCTCTCTGCTTAAAAGTTCTCTCTTAAATGTGGGGGGGGGGTGGGGGGGGGGGATCAAACATGCAAAATGTGATTATTTGTTTTGAAGTTGTCTTTTCTGGAGAACTTGTGTTCTTCCTTGCTCATCCCTGAAGTAGTATGGCTTTGTATCATTCAGAGGAAATAATCTGCTGTGATTTTGAATTAAAGGCTATACTTAGGTAGTTCAGGTGAGCCTTTTTAGTAGTTTTACCAGGAAAAAAAAAGAAATGTTGTGTTGTGGGATGTCTCATCTGAAAAGTGAGTAGGGAAATAGCTAATCTCTCATGTGAGTAAAGGCCGAGAGAACTGGGACTGTTTAGCCTGGGGAAGAGAGGACTTGGGAGAGATGTTGTTGATGAATATGGGTACCTGAAGGGAGCATACAAAGAGGGTGGAACCAGGCTCTTGTCAGTGGTGCACAGTGACAGGACAAGAATGTGTGCAATGGGCACACACTGAAACACAGGAGGGCTTCCTTTTAAACGTCAGGAAACACTTTGCCTGAGCACTGGATCAGGTTGCTGATAGAGGCTGTGGAGTGTCCCACCTTGGAGATGTTCAAAAGCTGCCTGGATATGTTCCCAGGAATCTGGCTCCAGGTGACCCTGCATGAGCAGGGGTGTTAGACCAGATCAACATCCTGTACCAGTATATAAACACTACACTTACATAATTTTTAAATGTAAAAACATATAGCACTCTATTTGGAGATATTCAGACACAAAATCCTTAAATCAGTTCTAACTATAAGGTACAGTGGTTATTTCTCCTAGAAAAAATATGTTAGAGCTTAGTTGTCATTCAAAGATAAAAATCTCACACAAATCACTCCAGTTTTCCTGTGTGAACCAAGAACTTGATTTTTATGAAGGTAATCCTTGATGGAAGTAACTACCTTCTAACTGTTTTTTCCACAGACTTAGTGTTTTCTAACAGTGAATGCATTTTTTAACAGCTTCTCTCTCTCT
>VYXC01011199.1:126721-176729 GCA_013397175.1 Platysteira castanea | reverse complement strand
TTTACGGCTTTATGTGATTGTATCCAAGATTAAAGAAGCATATGAGGTTTGGCATGGGACTGGGATTTGTGCTGCATATTATCTTGAGTTCTTTGACTGCAAGCAAATGAATCTTTTTCAGAGAGTTTGAAAGCCAGTGCTATTTTGCAGTGGTATCCAATACATTCATTCATACTGAGCTGCAGATCTTTCATTTTGAAAGGCTGGTTGCCTTCCAAACTCCACTTCTAAAAAATAAAGATTCTTGCACTATACGTAGGTGTGCCTTTGTGCTGGAAATTGTGTTGGCATTTAACTTGGTGGCACTTTCTTCTAAGATTTGCATCCTATATGTTGCCTCAGTGGCTTCCTCTGGAAGGATAGTTGGAAATAAAGATCTCACTCAAATTTCACAGTAGGTGCAATGTTGGGACAGGGAGAGGGAAGAGGAAAGTCACAGCTGAGTGTCTAAAACCAAGTACCAAGCTTCAAGAAGCTGGTAGCAGTTCCAGCTGTGTTGTCCATTTGGACTGGTTATTGGAGTTGGCATTTGTGCAGCTGTGCAAGTCACTCAAGGTTTACATGGCCCGACTTTGTCCTCGGCCCTTGAAATTAATTTTCTTTTCATGGGTGGAGCTAAAGGGGAAAGAAAAAAAAGAGGAAAATAAAGGAAAGTGAGAAAGAAAAGGCAGAGAAAACGATGACCTAAAAGAAATGGAAGTTGGGACAAAATATAAATGGCATATGGACGAAAGAATGAAAATGTAGATACTTTTGTAGATCAGATACTACGTGACAATGTTGGCAGGAGGTGGGAGAGAGCAGACAGAATTCCTGAGTGTTTCCATAATTCTTCTTCATTCATGAATAGTTTTCCCTGTGATTTTGAAAGTCTACAGTATTTTGTATGTGTTTATCTTGTTTAAAAATGTTAAATCTGCCCAAATGACCCAGAAATCCAAGAGCAATTTAAAGAACACTAGGCTATATTTCTCTGTGGAGAGAACATCTGAGGAACTAGGGGTCTGTCACTTTTTAATAATTGGACTTTGACTCTTTTGTTGTTTCAGTTCTTATAGAAAACATTCTAAATCTTTATAGAACTCTTTAAGTTAGTAAAATATTAGTTCGAATAGCATCAGCTTACTCAGGACAAATTAATATAACAGACTTGGGTTTTTTCTATAATTAAGGTGCTCTCAGTGAGAGTTGCAGGCTACAAGGGAAACTGAGCTTCTAAACAATTAGGATTTCCATGGGCAGGTAACTCCCTCCCATAAATTCAACAGGTCTAAGGATGAATACTAATTAGGAGAAAGCATGTGCCAGACACTCAGCCGGTGGAAGAGGAAATCATTCTCTTCCCTGCAGTGCTGCCAGATTCACTTACCTCAGACAAGAGTCTGACCAAATGTCCTGGAAGACAGTGTAAGGCATATATAAGATCAGCATGGGAAAGCCTAAACCTTGGGATCATAAGTAAATACTAAATCTGGCAGGAAGGCTGCCTTCAGAATTTCATCAGGAATGGCTTTACCACCGCAATCATATACCTGAACCATCCAGGACACAGCACCATGTGTAATAAATAACTCTGCTCAGTTGTAGTAAGCAAGGGAAGAAGTAATTAGTGGTGTTGAGTACAGGGTATATAGCACTTTGTTTTCCCCTCTACCCACTGGTTCCAGTTAATATTATATGTGCCTCTTCCAAGATCAAATTGCCTGAACAAACAGGTAACGTTTTCCTGATGAGCATTCAAGAACAGACTGTTGTTCTAAGGCAGACAGACCTGAGACCGTCAAATGTTTGCTAATAAAAAAGTTAATTTGGGAATGAAGCGTAGGTGTTTATAACATCTGTGCGTTCCCCTGAGTAATGCCTTGTTGTCAGCTGTTCCTCCATAGACTTTGCCAATCCTGTTTGTGCCCTAAAGAACTGGCTGAGCAGATACACCCCAGCAGAAAACAGAACTTGGCTGCCTATTTTGCAACTTCTCTTTCCTGGTATTGAAGTGTCTTTAGGAGGAAATTGCTCGGTGTCCTCTTGTTTTCACACTGGAATTTTGTGCCATCAAGAGAGAAGGCTGCTCCTTCAGTCAGGCAGACCTTAGTCCTGTGGCAGTTTTGCCTGACAGAAGTTCCCTTTGACTCAAAGATTCAGTCTGAAACTCTGTGACTTACTGAACCAATTTAAGTACCACAAAGTGCCCCACTGCAGTGTAGAGAAGGTTAAGCTCTATGGCTTGTTACCAACCATGGGGAGCTTTGTCACTGAAGATCCCACTGGTCCCCTTTCTGTGCTGGGATTTGTGGGCTTCGGTTCAAAAGTCCATTTGGAGATAGCTAACATCCAATACAAAGGACAATTACAAGCAGCTGGCACTTGAAGTCTAGATCATTATTGTTTCACTGGGTTTCTGACTATAAAGTGATTATTTCTGTACCTTTCAGTAGATATTTTATGTGGGAGATGGAATGAAAGATGGTCAGCTCTGGGCATTGCTGTGTGGACTCTAATCCATTTGCTTCTCTAGTTAAGCAGTGTTGTCATTTAACACCATTTGCACCTTTGAACACCAAAATCTGCTTCCTTTCTAGTAGGTTCCTTTCTAGATCAGTCAATAATTTAATGGAAAATTTTGCTGCATTTCAGAGGACAAATCAGTACTACATAAGCTCTGTAAACACCAGTCTATAGATGAGGCATTTCCTCTGGGCTTTGTGTGTGTGACTTAGACATCCCCAGGACCCCTTCTTTTCTGCAGTACATCATGCTTATCCGGGGGACAGAAATGCTTTGAGCTGTACTGTACTTTGGTGGGATGGCATTAGGAAATGCCTTTAAATCAAGGAGTTAAAGCTTCCTTCTTATTCCTTTCCTTTTCAAGCCTCTCCTTCGGTGATCTCAGATACCTGGAGGTGCATCAGCCCCTGCTGTGGTCTGCTAAGGAGTGCTCACTTTTGCACCAGTTTTGGGGGGGACGAGGCATTCACTGTCTGTGAGGCTGCAGGAGAGCTCTCCTCTGCTCTGAGGAACAGGAGGCAGTAGTGAGGAGCTCTTTACTCCCTGCCTGCCTGCAGAAACTGCAGTCACTGCTGAGTTATGAGTTGAATGGTTCCCAGGGAAGAAACTTTCAGTCCCAGCTGGGACCCTAATTCTAATGGCGAACCTTAGCATCTATCTTAAGACTATTAAGTTTGTTAATAGCCAGCTTTTCTGTTAAATCACTGTTTTACACTGCCTGAAGGCTCTAGTACTGGAAGTATCACACTCCTGAGCAGCATTGTAATTGCAAGGTAATTGTGCAGTCTAGCCAGTGCATGTGTTTTGGTACATCACCTGCCCTAGAATGTGCAGGTTTTGTTCTAGCTCTCCAGGATCACTGAAACTGGTCTTATAAGTAAACTTATCTGTAGATATAATGATCATGTATTTCTTCTAGTGCTGTTTTAAGGAAAAACTCTGTTGACTAAGTTAAAAAAAAAAAAAAACCCTTAATTTTTTACGGGTCATCTGATTTTTTGCACATTTTTATGAACAGGGTATCTAGTATAGATTCAGGCTTGACAGGTTTAATCAAAGACTCTGTACAAGTAAGCATTGGCCACAATTAGAAGGAAATCCTGGCCTGAGCTCTTTGAGAGGTGGCAGGCTTTGATTCATGTGCCTCCCATGGAAAATAACGCAAAGTGATGATATTCCTTACAGCGCTTTGAAAATCTTGCTGGAAATTTAGCCCCAGAGTGACAGAAAAGCTTTCAGATAGAAGAGAGTGTTAAATATAGAACAGTCTGGAAAGTCATTTGCCTGGGCTCAGTGGCAATCCATAGTCAATAGGGAATTTGGAAACAGGTGATAAGACTTCAAAAATGGGGTTTGCTGCTGAAAAATAAGTTGTGTTTCTTTGCTTGTTTTACAGTTGTTGAAAGCACTTCATACACACACACACTCTCCCAAAACACACAGAAAGGACACAAGCATATTTGGGTGCTAAATTTGACCTGTTAGAAGTTGCAGGAAGGGTGACCTGGAGGTCTGTTTAATTCCTCACTCGTCTTATCTGATGGGTTTCTGCTCTGCTCTACTTTTTGCCTTTTGTCTGTTCATTGACAAATGTAATGACTGCTGGTAATGAGCAACTCTAGCTGGTATTTGTGATTTGTGCAGAGCCTGCCATAACGGGTGCTCAATGCTGCTTTTGGGGCCTGTAGACATTTCTATGCTGGAAATAATAGTCTTGATATGTTTCTTGTTCTGGGTAGTTACATTTCTGCATTGAGAAAAGAAACACTCCAATTTTCTTTTTACTTAATGAGCTTTGCTTCATGACTGCTGATAATGGTACCCTGTGTGTATGAGTGTTTTATATTACGAAGAGTGCACTAACCTGTAAATCTTATCTCTGCAGAAAGGTGCCTAATTTAGTGTGTGCTTTTAAGAAGTGGCTTTAATGTACAAATCATTTATCAGGCAGAGCTATGAGATTTGTAGACCCCCATGCTACTGTGAAGGGCATGCAGAGAGGACTGTATTTAAATTTTTGGGTGCGATTCAATCAAAATCCTTACTTATGAATTACACTAAAACTTTGAACTGCTCACAGATAAATAAAAATAAGAATTCAATGAGATTATATGTTTTACTTTTCCCAGTTTTCAGAACTTCAAAAGAAAGGCGGTTACACTAAAAAATGTTTGCACTTGCAAATATTGTGCAACATGAACTCTGGGATTTTCATGCTCTAGTACCATTAGAGGAAATAATACAGCAGTAACTCATGATTTACCCTTGTGTTTTGATAAGGATTGGCTAGGCCATAGGTTTATACAATCGCTTTTCCAAATAGACTTATAAGCCTTGTGGTCTTCAAAGGTTATAAGAAAGTTTCTGAATGAAAGGGAGACTGATACCAGTGCCCTTTTAAGACATCGAGTAAAGTGAAGTCGAAACTGTAGTATTTGCTGAGGAAAGGCCATTTTCAGGGAAATGCAGGCCCCCACAGTTTATTAAATTGTTAGAACTCTGCTTTTCTCCTCAACTGAGATACCAGGAATTTTCCTTTTACATAATGTGAGCATTCCCAAATGTAGTTTACTCTTTACTTTCATATGGCTTTGCCATGGTTTTGTTTATGTAGCTTGCTTTTGCTGTAGGGATTATTTTATTCAGATTTCAAGCATGGCAGCAAAAGTGGGTCTGTGTTTACTCTGTGTTAAATATCCTCATTTAAGTCATTGTGAAAGAGTCTGGAAGCTTTTTAAAATCCACACACTTAGTAGTTCTAGCAGTACACTAGTTAAAGCAAAACCAGACACTGCTGCAGAATGATGAATTCTGAAAATGCAAGTCTTAGTTTTGTAAGCACCAAGTTAAGAAATAGAATGAAACTTTGATTTCCTTCTCCCCACTCAAAGCTCTTGAATCCAGCAGTTCCTGCAGAAGCCACTTAAAAATGTTTCCACTCATTCACTGGGTGATGAACACTTTAGAAAATCAGGTCAGTTCCTTAGGTTTCCAAATACAGATATAGGATCCTAAATATAAGCATGTTAGTCAAAGAAAAACTGGCTTCTCTTTATATAGATTGTAAAGCTACAATCAGATTCACTTGACTTATTCTATTTCCAGCTCTTATGGAGGTCAACAACAATTGTATTTCCTGCTTTAGCATGAAATTGTCCTTCCTTGCAGGTGAGTGGGTGTGATTTTCTAAGTCTCTCTTGTTACCTGCCTTTCCTTATTAATATAACAGGTTATTTTATTTCCCAGCAGTCCAGAAAGGGAACATGAATTCCTTATGCTCTGCTTACGTGCAGAAAGTTGTACCCTCCTTCCAGATCAAACCCTGTCCAGGTCCTTTCTTCAGGTTTACTCTTTGTGGGATGCCCTAAGTAACTCTGGTTACTCTTGGGTGAAGTCCCCAGGGAGAGCTTTGTCCTAAGTAGACAAAGTGACTGTGAATAGCACAGTAGGTGCTGCAAGAACACGCAGAGAGTTTGTAGTTAATAGTATACTTAAGCTCTAGCCCATATTATTAAACCAGTGTTTTCTCCTGAATTGCTTCCACATCACTTTCTTTTGCATGTGAGATTTTATCCTAGAGCCTCTATTTCCAAGAATTCTTTTGCCATAGATGAGAGCACCTCTAAACTTGCTCTGGTTCATCTCATCTGAGAATCCTACCCTAATAAATCTAAAAACCATATACAACATATGCATGTATAAAAGACATGCACTAGTGAATTTTCTCACCTCTGGACTCAAATGGAATGAATGTGACATATGGTTAGCCACTGTAAAAAAGGACTGAAAATTGCGAAGTTTGCTCCAGTTGTGAACAAACCTGCTGGAAGAGCTGAAGTGAACATGGTATGGCTGCAGTTACCCCACAGGGATCTGGCAGGAATGCAGACTCTACTCCCTGAGGCCTATGAAAGTATTCAACTCAAATAGCTGGGTGCTAATGGCCATCTGGGAATTCAGTTGGCAAAAAGGAGCCGTGTGCTGGCACAGAGCTATTGGAGCTGTTTCCTGCACTTGCTGTCCCACTGCTTTTCTGTGTAGAGGAGAGCGAGGGTGCATGGGATGCTAACCCTGTGTCAGGATAGGGAGCCTGCTGCACATCTCACTTCATCCTGTGCGAGCTTCTCCCCAGAGCCAGCAGCCCTCCAAGTCAGAGGCACACCAGTCAGCATCCCCTGTGGCTGCAGGAGGGCTGACCCAGCTGCACTGGCAAAGCTACCAGGAGGTCTTTATCAATGGGAAATGACTGCTCCCTCTCTCAGTAGTTCCAAAACAGAGCACCTTGTATAGAGGCAAGCTCCAAACGGCATGATCTGGAGCTAAAGGCTAGGTGTGAAGTTTAGTCTCTGTGAGACGAAGTGCACTGTCAAAGCAATGCAGTGAAATTTATCATGGTGTCAAACTTCCGATAATTAAAATTTCATTGTGATGTACCACTGATTCCATCTCTAAATCTTCCAAATAGGAAGTGTCTAAAAAAGAAAAAAATCTCTCCTTGCTGTCTGTTATGTAAGTGGTTCTGTAAGATTTAAAACAAAATTAATCATTTTCAAATTGTTGAACCCACTAAGTGCAAGTCAGCAGCTTCCCCTTAACTGTTTTATAGAGATATATGTCTCTTGGGATCACTTAGCAAGGAAGTACTCTTTTTTTTTATAAGTTTGCTCGAGGCCAATTTATCCCAAGCATTGAATTTATCCAGCTGTAACTGCAAAAAGAATTCATTTCCTGACTGCCAACTTGCAGTGCTTCAGCCAATGCACGTAGAGAAGGAGGGATTGTTATTTACCAGAAACGAGGGGTCCATTTCTTCAATTATGCTTGCATGCCTATCTTTGTTTTCATAAGACAACTTCTGCCTTTCCATTAGTGAGAAGAAAAGAAGAACTGGAATAAATGAGTCAGATCCTTAATCATTATAAATTGCAATAGCTTTCTAGTTTTTCAATTTCCATCTGGCTGTGCTCTATTGACCTCAGCTCTAGATACCTTAACTGTCTGATGTTGAAGTGATTTGTGAATTTTCAAGCTTGTATCTCAATCCCTATTTGCTTCACTTCAGCAGTGGAAAGGAAGGCTTGGTTTCCAAGGGTAATGTTGATGTTTCATCTTAGTTAGCTTAAAAACAAAGCTGTTTTTTCTGAAATGGGGCAATCTGCAACATAAAGGTGAAACTACATTTGTCATGCCTTTCTTAAAAAGAGAATGTGTTTGTCTGTTGACTCATACTAGTCCCACTAATGGAGGAGTAAAAATAGTATTTTTGGTAGGGAGAATATGAATTAGCAGTTTTAGGAGTAGGTATTTGCTGTTGTTTAGGACTGTCAGCTGAGAGTTAGCTGGTTCTTTTCACTTCCTGCTCCACTGTCCTATCCTGAGGTGTGATATAGGAAAGGGGAAGAAAGGTTTAGCTGCCTACCCCTGAGCCCTGGAGGCAGCCCTGTGAAGTGGAAGGCAGAATTAGCTAGGTACCCTTGCTTCCTGCACCCCTGTGCACAAAATGTAGTTGGCAGGAGCTCGATAGTGGCAGCAGAGGAGAGTTTGTGTCTATTGTTCCAGGTTAGGTGGCAACACTCAGGAATTTTCCATGGAAATAGATTTCAGTTAATTAAATCTGCATATTCTGGAAAATCTGATTTTTATTCCCCCTTGTATTACCCCTGAAAATTTCAATTCTATTGAAATACTTTAATCTTCTCTTAAAGAAACAAGAATTGAAGTCTAGCACTTGTGATCTGTTCAAAATTAATTAGGCTTTATATGGTAGCTCAGTTCTTGGTGGGAATTCTACCAGTGCTTCTTTTGACTCTTGCTTTTGCAGTCAACTTGGGGTTTTTGCCATGCTACACAGCAGCCTCTCTTTAATCAAGCGGTTCCACGAGTTCCTATAACCCATACCAGTGCCCTCTCTGTCAATTTGGGGCAGAGAAAAATTGCTGTGTTCCAGCTTTGGTAAAGCTGCTCTTCTTTGGATTCTGAGAGAACAGGACATGCCTCAAGCCCTCCCCACGTTTCTTGGGGTGTACCTTCATTTAGACCTGAAGCATCAGACTAATGAATACATCTACTCACCTTCCTCTCTCAGGGCAAGAGTGGAAATGACCCAAGAATGCCTTTTTGGCTGTGGTTTCCCTTATGTTGCACTGTGTTCATTTTTCCCAACATTTGCCGTAGCACCCCTGGAGAGCAGGTGGAGAACTGAGCACTGATGAAAAGGAGGAAGCAAAGAAGAGCACTGAAAGCAGGAATGTTTTGCTGCCAGAGGTATTTCCTTCCTCTGGCTTTTTGTTCAGTGCAGTATAATGATGCCCTTTGTGCTGGCACGGGTGGTGGTGGCAGATGGACCGGCCATGGCAGCACACAACCCACAGCTGCTGGCACGTGGTGAGCGGGTTTGCTGCCACGCCTCATGCCACAGCCAACAAGCAGCCTCAAAGAGATGGAGGGGGAGATTCTGCACAGCTGTTCTGAAGAAAAGATAGCATTGAAAACTTTGGAAAAGTGGGTAATTAGTGAGCAAGTTTTATTAAAAAAACCTGTACAATTATTTCTGTAGTATTTTAATGTTGCTTTCTATTTGCAGTTATCCATTATTTTTACACTGTTTTCCCGCTTTTCTCTTTGCTGTGTTTGGCTGTTTATGTTCCCTGCTTGAGCCTCAAAGTGAGGATTGCACAAGGCATTGAGAATGAATTTGACTCACTCAGCTGGCATCAAGGAAATTCACTTAAAACCCAGTGTTAAACTTAACAGCATGCAATATATTCCAGAGCTTCCCAGTAAAGGTGCCTCCTAAAATCCTTAGAAATAGCTGTGTTTTATTGGGTTAGAAGTTCCATTAATGTCACCCAAGTCTAGCAGTTTCAGCATTCTTATGGAGCTAACAACACAGGAGCTGAGCTGCAAAAGTGTTGCTGTAAATTCTGAACTTAAGCCATTTTACAGGAATAGAGAATGCATCCATCTCCCCTATAAATGCCTGGGTATTCCCTTGGATAAGTTTATAACTGCTCCTCACCTTACTGTTCTTTTTCACCTTGATGTTTTTGCCCCTGTCCTTGCTGTTCTGTATGGAGAAATTTTGCAATTGGTGTGGATCAAGATGGGCCCCAACCCTTTCACTGCTAAAGCTGCTTCTGCTGATTGTAACCGCAGGATTAGTCAAAGGCAAATCTTGGCAGCATGTAGACTGTTTGGGGGGTGGTGGTATCAAGATCTTGTGAACATGGTAAAAGTTCGACTCCAGAATGAAAAGAGTGCTTTTGAACCTTTAGGCCAACTATCTGTAATTCCTAGGAGAGATCTCTCATTGCTGAAGAAAATGAGAATTGTGGATATTTTTCCCCCGACCTCAAAGGTAAAAATTGCAGCATGACTTAGAAATTATCTGATCTGGAGAGCAGAATGAGAATAGCTATTGGACATTTCTCCTATCCCTAAGGAAGATTAAAGCCAAGTGTTGGTGACAAACCAGTGATTTTTACCAGCTCCCCTGTTCCAAAAAGAGGTTGTTCCTCTAATCTCAACTCTGTCATAGAATTTCAACCAAATTGTATATTCCCTTTAATAAAATTAGTGCAATATCTATTATTAGTCTCACAGGCTCAAATCACTTATTTAAGTGTTTGAAAACAATTTTGGACTTTCAGCTGAATAATTTTACATCTACTTGAGTTTTATCAAAGATTGTGTTCATACAAGCAATACTTCTGATTCCCACTCCTTTTACAGCAATAGCACAAAAAGAATCACGCAAAGATGGTCCAGATAAAGAAATTAATAAAAAACCCCCCATAAGTTGTGTGGCCTGATCCTTCTTCCCCTCAGCTTGTGTTCCTAACCCAAGTTAACCTTTCCTCTGTCAATTCCATCTACATCTGTTTTAAAGCTACATTCTGTTCTTCTCCTTTGTAGTGTTTGATCTATGGATTCCTTTTGCATGTAAAAACTGTTTCTAATTTCAGCTGCAAGTTTATGATGATATTAATGGCAAGTGCTCTGTGCAAGGTACATCTGTAAGGATTGTCTTTCAAAGGATCTTTTCACTTGTATCAGAAACTGTCTTTGACATCTTAATTTTATTTTTTTAAAAAGTATTGTCTCCAGTTGGAGGATGGCTCTGAACGTTAGATGAAAGGAGGACGACTAAGCAAACCAGTTTTTCCTTCACATTAGTTAAAGGTCAATTATCAAAAGCTCTTCTGCATTACAAATCCATGTCATAAGAAAGTGAATTAGGGTAGTAGTAGTAATTGTATTAGATTCTTTGAAGTGATGATATTCCATAGCAACTTCACAACCAGATAAGTTGCAGTAGCATTGATCTTTCAGAAATCACTCTCTAATTCAACAGGGATCTCCACTCAGAGAGGAGCAGCACAAAGCATGCCCAACCTTCTTATGCTGATATCTTTTCTCAGTGCAGGGTACTGAGGAAGCAATTGTCTTTCAAGATCAGTGGTATTTGTGGAGGAAAAGTAGCTATTGATCACTTGATCATATTAATTTGGAGTTCATTTATTACCATACAAGTCGGGGAGAATTGTCCTCTATTTGAGAATACTGTTCTTTGCAAATAGCCCAGTGGCTGTATATCTGTATTTTCCTGAACAGAGAAAGAAAGAAAGCATCCTTAGAGGCTCATGTTTTCCTTAAAGTCTCACTCTGCCCATGTTCTCCCACCATGTCCTAGTTGTCTAAATGAAAAACAAAACAAAGAAACCCTAAAACCCAACCCCAAAACTCCCAGATACCCAAAAGGCTGAAGCTGTGTACTTCGGTAAGATTGTGTGCCTCTGGAATAGCAAACTATCAAGCCAAACTACCTTTTAACTACATATACCTGCAGAAGAGCTACCTGCTGCTTTCTTTGACCATCAGTTTCAAATCTTTATGCCAACCTATTTGTACTGTCCTTCTCACAATGTTTATGTGTGGGGCGACACCAGCACTTGTCCTTGCCCTTGTATGTGAAGGTCAAGATGAGGAAAGCAGGGAGGAACTTTTCTATTGCTCATATGTCTCTGCCAACATATTGGATTGGTCCATGGCTTTCTGATTTTAATGAGACTGGAACTCGGCCCAGACTTAGTCATTGCAATGAATTCAGATGATTTTCCTTTCCTGCGCATATTCTCTTTTCTGTAACCCAGGAAAGTAGTTTAGATTGCATCCAGTCATGTCACAGAATAATTTTATTCATGTGAAAACTTTTCCAGTTAAAGATGGGTGCGGAGATGCCAAGTCTGATTTATGACTCTTTCCGTTTAGGTCCTTAAAAAAGGAGATTTGGATATTGTGACCCATGTCTGCTTTTCATATGGGTCCTAAGTTAAGCCTTCATATCTGAACACCACTGAATTTCAGCAGTTAGAAACTGCAGCTCTTCTTTGGCAACACTCTCCTGAAGAATTATCACAGATCTTAAGCTACTGCTAAGAGCAGTGGATAATATATTGTCTTAGCATAAACCAACATGGTTTCCATAAGTCTTAGGATCCTTAAAGAACAAGCAGTGCAGAATGCTTTTTTCCCTTTAAGCGTTGATGCGAACTTCCACTATTATATCTCAGGTTCCTGCTGTTTTCCATTTAGGTTGCATCCCATGAGCAGTATTTGAACACATAGCAAAACCAGGTAATGACCCAACAGCAAATAGAAATACTAGGGCATAAACCAGGAGCCTTGGATTAGCCCATGCCATGTTGAACCTCAGTGAGTTAATCCAGTGTAGGAGAGTGAAGAGAGAAAGCTATTTTCTTCCTAATTAAAAAAAAATGTATTGCAAACACTGAAAGCATAAGGCTGGATCAAGACACTACAAAATATTTCTTGAATGATGTTTTTGTTTGATTACATTGGCAGAGTTCTGAAATAAATTTTAGTCACTTTGTTTTTCTCTGGCTTTATCAAGGTATTCTTATCTGTACAAGAGTTTGTAGTGAGCAGTTTTTTTATAATCCTGGGCTCCTGCCGAGGCCCTTCTCTCTGAGTGATGACCAACTCTTTCTCACCTTGAAACGTGAAAAATAAAAGTTGAAGATTCTAGCTGGGGAGGGGGTGGTTAGTGGCTTGGTTGTCTTTGGGGAGTGTTTCTTTAGTTGTGAATTTTTTGTTGTGTTTGTTTTAGGGTTT
The DNA here is from genome assembly GCA_013397175.1 of Platysteira castanea. Lineage (NCBI taxonomy): Eukaryota > Metazoa > Chordata > Aves > Passeriformes > Platysteira > Platysteira castanea. The sequence continues at coordinate 164,090 of VYXC01011199.1, read as the reverse complement.
TGTTTGTTTATTTTGTTTCTGTTTTGTTGTTGTTTGCTGGGGTTTGGGGTTTTTTGAGCATTTGCTGCATCATGTTTTCTTCCAAGAGATTGCTTTCAGATACCTTCAGCAAACTAAGGTGCAAAGTTCTTTCAGAGAATACTTTTCATGAATGCATGTGCCTGGCAGAGCTGTCACGATGCTTGGTTTAAGGACTTCCCTTGATTTCAGTAAGCTTCATATCAATTCCTGAAGGCAGACCTCTGTGAAATCGCACACTTGGTAATTTTGCTTCTGCTTTCCCTTATTTCTTAAAACCACACAGGGTTTTCACTGTCTTTTGGGGGGCAGGGGTGGGGAAGGCAGAGCACATCTTATGGCAGTGTTGCTTATAGCACTGTGATTCCCATACTCGGCTAAGGATGCCTCAGAACTGCACTGGTAAAATCCCAATGTTCAGGTCAGTTTCAGCCCTGTTTCAACGGATCTTTTCACTCCTTAAATGCATAGAAAATGTCTAATATTTAAAGTGCTTAGAAGCCTTAGCTTCTCTATTAATGGGGAAGTTACAGTGATCAGTTATCCTCGTTTTGTAGCATGGAAATCAAAGGATAAAAATGAAAATGTCCCATATTTCTGACTTGGATCACTTCTAAACAATGTGCTGACAAGAGGTGAAGGCAGTCACAGGATTATAGCTGCTACCTACCTGTCAACAGCTCATGCAGAACCACATTTGCCAGAAGTTGTGGGGTTTGTATTGTGGTTTGTTTGTTTATTTATTTATTTTTAGCCAGTTATTCTTTTGTAAAAGCATATAAGAGTACTTAAGCTTTGAACTTGGAAAGCAATCCCTGAATTCTTGGCTGAGCAGGACATCATATGCTTGTCCTGCTCATTCTGTTCAAATTAGAAGGAAGACTGTATATACTCTTTGTTTGACAAGTAGCTGCCAGTAAGATTAAAGGAAGCATCAGTCTCATTCAAGTGATGGCTATAAAATTACCTTACATTTCAATTTGTCCAAGCCTTTTTCAAATCTCATGTCTTTAGCAATACTTATTGGTGTTGGTTAGTCTGTTGTTGTCCTATTTTCCACCAGCTAATTTATTTTACTCTGGGTGGCAACACAAACTATGTTAATTTGCTGATTTCGTGTAGTATACTATAATGTATTGAGACATGAGAAACATGAATTACTGCCTACTTTATTAAGTCTTCCAGTTAGATATTTTAATCACCTTTTCTGGGTTTTTTTAAAGTATTTTTCTTTTTTTTCCCTTTTTTTCCTGCCAGGTACTAAGCACTCAGGTTCTGTCCATCTCCTCTGCCTAACTTCCTAGCACTATCAATACAACCATTTACTCTGGAAGGACATTTTAGGCAATTAAGTTAAGCATGTGTTTAAAGGCATTTTTGGTTTAAGATGAAAATGGTCAGCAGCTGTTGGAAACAAGTCCTTAAGCCTTTATTAGAATGCATAATTAATCTTTTGACTTGATGAGAAGGGAAATATTAATTGGGTAATTTTCTGCCAGGTCTTAAGTGGCTTCATTTTGTGTAAATCAAAGTAATTAAAAGAGACTAAAAATGTAAAGTTTATGCAGTAGAGAACTGCATCTAGGCAATTCTGGTCTGCCAAGTGAATGGATTTCAGGCAGGAAGAGTGTTCTCTTTGAAAGCCAAGAAAACATTACTGATAAGATACTCCTCCTAATCTTTTTTGAAATTGACTGGGGTTTTTCTTACCTTTTGAATGGCAAGGTTTTCAAGTTTCCTACCAGATGCTGTTGTTGATTTCTGTAGTCCTGATTGGGTTCAAAGCAGGTCTTGGTACTGATGCTAAATCAGGCTGGAAGGACTCTTTGTGACTTGAATTTGATGGAAATTAAAATCCTGCCAGCTGTGTTTTGTGTGTTAGGGCTCTGCATAAATAAGCATAAATCTCTTGGATTCCTTGATAAAAGTAGATGTGCTTCCTTGCAGCTTTAAATGTGGAACCTGGAAGCAAAATTATATTGCTAAATGTCAAGCTTTAAAAGTTAAATGATTTGGACTTGAGGTTCTCCTCCTTTTCTTTCTTTTTGTCATTAAAGTGATGAAGTAAAAATACCTTATAAGGACAAAATGATTGTGTGGGCCAATCCAGTTAATGCACAGTAATTTAACATTAGAATTAATGTAACGCTCTGGATTTCAAGTGGTTTAATTGACTTGCAGACCCAACTGCTCACCTCATCCTTCCTCTGGGGCTGTCTAGAAAATCTTGGGCTCTTTTTAAGGCAGACCCTCTTCCTTTGTAACAGCCTTGTCTCCAAGCCCTTAATGCTAAGCGAAAAGGATTACTTTGGTTGTGCTTGGGAAGTAATTGACTAAAGATATGAAGTAATGATAGTGTATTAAAACATGTATCATGTTTAAATAGCACTTGTATGACTCCAAAGGGAAAGAATGAAGATGTGGAGTCATTCAAAGCCTATCTAGGGTTTATGATCTCCTGTACACTATTTTAAAAGGTTTACGTCTAATGGTTTGGCAAGGTAGGAGCATTTTGCAAATAACACTTTGTGGGGTGAGGATCGGCTTTCTCCCAAAATCCTTGGAGGGAAGCAAACCATATATTTTATGGAGTTGGTTAGAAGCAATAAATGTGCAACAATGTTATTGCATTTCAGTGATTTTTACAGTGTTGTAATGTACTGAAACCTTCTCATAAGAAGACCCAAGAACACCAATATTCCTGTGCTTAAGGATAAGCAGATAAATGGCGTTGGCCATATTTCTGTGCTAGAGATGAGAACAAAGTGTGCGTTTTGTATGACGTATTTACCAGGGTACATCCAGAGTTTCAGGCCTATTACTAGCCTTGAATTTTCACATTCCTATAGAGGAGCCACACCATCATGCAGTCCTTACACATTCCTTACACTAATTTAGAAATTAGCCCCAAGAAGAGGTGTATTTGAAATGCTGACCCGGTCTCAAATCATTGAATGCTGTCACTGACTGCAGTGAAACCGGCCTTTCACTGTAGGCCTTCTGAAAGGGGCAAAATAGTCCATAAAATGAACATAATGGGAAAATCCTCCCTTGATTGCCAAATGAGAAAGGGATACAGTGAACTATAGGATCCTGAATACCTTCCTTTAAAGTCAAGAGTGCAGAATAGGATGCCAAGTCAGGGAATGTTTCCTTTATTTGGATTTTAGGGCTCTTAGGGATGTTAGCTGGTATCTGGCTAAAAATGGACCAGCTTTTCAAAACTGTTGAATAACTTCCCTTCTTACTGGGATCAGAAAACCTTCTTAAATGCTATTACTGTCTCTTTATTGGGGAGAAGGGACCCATCCCAAACCTTTGCCCTTTAACTGATGTAATGGTGCCCGAGAACAGCCATATCTTTCAGAAGCTCTAGAAAATGTTGGTTGTAAGAATTACAGGAAAGGGGTCGGATTCCTGTGAGACTAGCAAGGCAGATGGGCATGGCTGGGCAGACCCTGGGTGCAGATGGGAGCACAGATGCCTCTCACTAGGTGAGGTGCCCCCTGCCAGAGGTGGCTTAGAAGACTTGAAAGTTTTGTTTGGTTACCCGTGAGGGACAGACTGATGGCTTGCAGCAGTCTCAGCTCTTGGGAGGGAGGAGGCAGATGCCAGGAGTCTGCAGTGCCATGCTTGGCACGTGGGCCAGCTATGCCAGCAAGTACCAGGCAGAATGTCTTGTACTATGGGGCTGAAAGCAGGAAAACTGAGAACTACAGAAATGAAGGCTGTTTCCAAAGAGCCACGGATTAAGCCTTACTTGGATCACCAACATATAATTAAAGCACTTTTCAAGATGAAAAGGAGAGATATGTTATCTCCTATTTCTGGGCCTTAGTCCAGCTAAGCAAGAACTACACATTTAATTCTGAAGAGCGAATAACTTTGACACCCAGTTCAAATGGGTTTAAGTTATTTGGGCCCTTAGCTAGATTGGGGTCATATTTTTTTTTTCCCCTCTCTCTAATTAGTGCAACTGCTTAGCAAAGATATTTCCCAGGACTACCGTGGCAAGTCGCCACTTTATAGTTTTCTTTTAACATTTCTGAACTGACTTCTTTTCGAAGATCACTACTAATTAGCACTAATCTTCCTATGGACATTGGTGGACTTTCAATACTTTGTGAAGTTTATGGGCTACATTGAACTGAAATTAGTTTTAGAAATGCAAAATAAGGGTTGGGGTTGGGTTTTTTGTAAGATCACAGTTATGTATCTTTAATAAGGCTTCTTTGGTACTGAAGATATTTCACAGGGTCAGCGAGCCTCCCTTATTTCATTAGAATGAAACAGAGAGCACAGATAAGTCATTAAGTGGCCTGTAAATCCCTACTCTTGCGTGCAGACTTTTTTCCATAGTGATTTATACTAAGCTTAGAATAATCTCTTTAGAATCTTAAATACAGTAAACAGGACAAAATTTCACATTATACTAGAACTTTCAGATAGAACTTAGTAGAATTATGGGAGAGCTAAATCTGACTAGCTCTTATGGATTCTCTGGCAGTAAGATATAAGAAGGGAAAGATAAGGAGATCAGTGTTTTGGTTTTGGTCTCTTGGGACTCACTGTAAATCAGTGAGGCAATAATCTAAAACTAATGCAGTGTCCCTGGTAATAGTGGTGTGAGAATACACTCGGATCCATTAACTTCTAATTCCAGTTGCTACAGAAGGGCTGGGACCGTAGTGTTTGCTCAAAACACTGTGAAATGCATTTTCAGTTGTGGTTCATACCCAGCTGGTCCAGCCAACACCATTAGTATTGCTCCATACTTGTCTGCCTACTTGTCTTTCCAGATGCTCTAAGAATTCAGAGGATCCATGCAATACTGCAGAGGTTTTTATTCCCAAAACATCACTTTCTCTTAGATTCAAAGAAAGAGAAATATCACTCCTAATTAATTTCTTCTCCTTTTGTGTCAAAAAATTATCCCTGAAGTATTTTCAGGATCTTATCCCTTCACAAAGCAAGTTTTGGAAAAGAATTGTTCTATGATCTCTGTGGCAAAATGGTCAACCCTGAGGCAAGTTAGCACATCCCCCAGTTTAAATGTTCTCTGCAACACATACAGAGGGAGTAAGAAATGTTCTGTCGCTGCTGTTTTGTTAGATGATCCTGGTGAGAATTAATCTGAGCTCTGCATCCTTTTACCCTTGTGGCTAGAAAATACAGCATCATGTTATTTCCATCCTGTCCCAACAATATTGTTCTTCTGGGGAGACAGACACGTTAAAGTGTCAGAGATGGTAAGAAAGTTGGATTTGGGGATGCAGAAGTGAAAACTTTCTTCTGTAACAGCTAGTAATGGCTGTGCCCACTTGCAGAGGCCACCTTGTGCCTGCTTCAGGAGCATGGTTGTCCACTGCTGGGCCATGGTTCTGGCTTTTGAACCTTTCTGTCCTACAGTCCCATGTGGCTGCTGGACTTAACTTTTGTGTTTATATCCATCTGCCCTTCTGGATGGCTGCCAGACCCAGGATCCACAGCCCCTCAGTGACCAGTAAAAGGAGACTCAATAGCTTTCTGTTATACTTTAGTTTCTGATATTTTAGAAATGTTTTAGGAGAGAAGAAGCTTCTTTACTCTGTGTGTGGTATTTCCCTCCTTCCCCAGCCAGGAGGAATCAGGAGTGTGATTTCCATTTTGCAGAAATATGCTTTTCACTCTGTGTCTTAGGGGAGTATCAGCAGAGTTTGGAGTATCTCCAGTTCTCTCTGATACAGCATTTATGGAATATTTGAGTGTCCGTCCCCTTCATTTGGCACATGCTGAATGCTCAGTGCCTCCATCCACATCAGGCAGCCCCTGAGCTGCCAGGGTCTCTTTACATCTGCAACAGCAGCTGTGATATCCCAACACGCAGGATTTCCCACTCTCCTCCTCTCCCCGTCCCCACAGTGAGCTGTAGGGGCTGCCTGAAGTGAAGCTGATACAAACACGATCTTTCTGGAGAGACTTTGCCTCTGGAGGCATTAATGACTTTGAGGCCTGAGGGCCAGGCCCGAGGCAGGAGGACTTTGTGGCTAAGTTCCAGGTTAGCATCCCTCTGAAAGCACTTTGTCTGGGAAGGAATATCCTAAGAGGGAAAAGACTACAGGGCTCTTCCTCTTATGTTATTCAAAGGAGATTTGCGTAAATGAATTGCTTCTTGGAAGCAGCGTGGTTGCACTGTGTCTCTCTGGTTTTTATTTTTTTTTTTCCGAAGGACATAGAATAATAGTGAAACAAAACAACCTTATTAAATCAGAATGCAATTAAACCACCCTGGTTCATTCAAACTACTTTGTATTTGGTAGCTGTTTTTCTATTTCAGTTGTGTGCAGTGTTCTTTTGCTAGCATTATTTTTGTTCAGTGATAGGGCAAGCAGGAAGGAAAATGAACTCTCACTGCAAATATTTGGAAAGAAGGAAACCAGGCTGTGTGAGAGAGGGAAATATTTGAGCTATGTGATTTTAAATGTTGCTGTACTATCTGGCTGTGTTTTACCTTACGTACCACAACACAAGAGAGATGACTTAGGATTCTCCTCACTAGTAAATAAAAGGTTTCCTGCTTCCCTACAGGCTGCCTCATTTTTTCCCAGCAGTTCATAAAGCTGTGGCATGTAAAAAAAAAAAAAAACCCTCTTGATGTATTGACTTGATTTTTCCATTAAAAGTTAATTGCTTCCTATTTGATGAATGGTGATAAATAATGACCTTTGAAGTGTGCTGCGGTCTCAAGTATACTTAAAGCTCTTAGTTGAAGGGACTTTGCAGGTATCTGCAAAAGTCATGGCTTCACAGAGGGGACACAGGGAAGAAAGGTAAAGCACCACACAAGTTAACAGTCGAGTTGCTAACTCTTGCCAGTAAGTGTGAATGACTTTAGTTAACATGCGGTGTATACAAAAGCATCATTGTTGTTCTACTCTAGTTAGTGCCACATAGAGATCTAGCATCTCTTTTATTTCCTTCCATCCTAGAAAATCTTAATTCAGTGGAGTTGAGAAAAAACAAACACAACCCCCCAAAAATAATGCAAAAATCACATGCCGAGTCTGGATGTTATTCTATGGGCAAATTAAGACCCCGACCAACTGATTTAATTCAGTTAATTTGGGGAAGCACACGTGGGACTTGAACACACAACTGAAAAAATTTCATGTAACATTTGGACAGGTCCTCCTGTGCCCACCCTGTTTAAAAGAACAAGCTTCTGGTTTCCTTTTACTGTCAACTGCAGCAAAATTACAACCAGATTCAGCTATGTTCTTTTATTATATCTGGCAGTTTGCAGGTTGTCTCATGTTTTACTCCAACCTGTCCAGCAAAGTTTATGTCCATGCCTGTTCTGGCTGCCCTAAAATGGACTTAAGCCTCAGCTGTTCCACACCCTTCATTGCTATCAGGTCCTGCAGCTCCTGTCACTTGTATCTTTCTCTACGTACATACTTTTCTGGGTTTTGATTTCAGATTGAATTTGAACTAATATTTCAATTGAATTTATATCTTTGTGTTCCTTCCCAATCGCCTTGGTTTTTATTACTATTTTTCAAACACTGCAGAGCATTTTAGAAAACATTGAGTGCATGCAAAAGTTTTTTTTTTAAATTTTCTTAATTGGGCAATGTGCTCAAAAGGCAAAGAACTCTTTGTTAACAGTTTTCCACTTCTCGGTTCTGTTGCCCCCGTCTGGCTCTTTTTCCGGTGTCTCTGAGAGCTCTGCATGCAGACGAAGCAGAGAATGTGAATGGGAAGTGCAAAGTATCCCTAAGGAGCCTTTAAGCATCATAGTGGTAATGTATTTCTTTTTCCCCTTTAATTTCTTGTGTCTCTGGATGACATTCAAAAAAGTCAAACCTCTTCTGTCTGAGAGCAAGGCAACCTCTTTTATATGGAGAAACTGCATGGTGGATCCCTTTGCGATTTGCAGTGAGATTGCTGGGTTGTGTGCGTGTGAGGGTGGAGGGTAGACAGGAAAATCTGCATGTAGCACATCAAATTATTATTTAAACAGTTCTGGCAGAATCTGTCAAGGAAAGTAAGATAAATCAGGGTGAAGGCAAAAACAATTGTGTAAGGTAGTTTATACAAAGCAGTTGCCATTATAAATAATAAAGCAAAAAGATATTCTTTGGAAACTTTCCAATTCATTTTTACCAGTTCTGCCTTAAATAACTGACAGTTTTTGTAGTACTTTGTGTTCTCACTCATTTTTCTTCCTTTGCTATGGGAATCTCCACAAGTACTCTTGGCTTCTTGGATTGGATCATAAATCTACATCTATGTTTCTTGCTCTTGTTTGTTTGTGTTTTGTATGCCACATCCTAGGACCTAATCACTAAGGCCGTGTTCTTTATATAGATCTCTTGGCATCCAAGGCTTGTTTCTAGTTAGAACCCTCCCAGATAAACAGAAACAGGAAACCTTGGCCATTAATGCACCGTTCTACTGAATGTCTTTGTTCTCAGAAAGAAATAGTTGCCTAAGCCAGAAGCACAGGGTAAGACTGTGCTGTGATCAGCATCCATCCCCACAGGAAAGAAGGCAGATCACAGGTCTTTAGTCCACCTGAGTGTTTGTTACTGACCGCAGGAGCGTGGGTGTCCCTGTGTGCCCTGGCATTGCTCCCTGATGGCATGTGCTCAGCAGCCTGAAGCAGCCTCCTTTTCTGGTGGGGACTTTCTGAGCACATGAGGAAGGGATGGTCAGCTGAACAGATTATGGCAGCTGGGGCAGAAGCCTGTTCCTCACCAACTCTGGTCTGAGGACCTTTCTTCCTTACACAACTCTGATCTTATGAAGGAGGGGAGACCAGTGGAAAGGCTTTGGGGGTGTTATGAAGATGACATGTTCTCATCTTCATAAATCACAACAAACTGTGAAGAACATCTACATTTTAAGGAAAAGTTAGACTGCTATGGAGTTCTGACAAGACCATAATTAAATATTGGCACCAATTCACATTTCAGTTTACAAGCAAGCAAATTATCAATACAGGTTTTTAAATCCTGGGAAAAATGATAAAACAATTAATTCTTCCTGTCAGGAGTACTTACAGAAACACTGACTCTGATGGCCTAAATTTACTTGGCCAGAGACAGTGCTGCCAACTGCTGTATTTAGCATCAGTGCAGCATAAAAGTCCTGCTGTCTCAGACATCTGTCAATACCAGATGAATTGTTTGGTTAAGGATGGAGGACAGAATACAGGTGACGTTTTCTTCCCATTGCAGTCAATAAGGAAATGCTTGCTGATCTCCAAGGGTGGTGTAATGAATATATGGGGAAATGTTTAAAGCCATGGCATCTTGAAATATTAATTAGTATCTAGAAATGGCTAATTGTTTTCCACATACCTTGCTCCTCCCTTTTCCTTGCACGGGGCTAGTGGTCTTATTATTTAAGTCTAAGAAACAGAATAGATATTATCACTATTTTAATTCTAGGTTACATATTAGCCAATCATAATTTAAAAACAGTTCTCTCCTAAAGCAAATGGTGGGTTGATGGTTTATGTACTCAAGCAATGAGAAATAGTTCCCTTATAACTGGATAAAAACAGGGAGTGATGTTTCTCTTGATATACTGAAATTCTGGCTAATTAATTAGCAAATTTGTAGTTGACCTGCAAATTACAATAATTCCTTTTTTGAAAATGCCATTAATTTCAGTAGAATCAGAGAGGCCCATCTGTAAAAGAACGGATATTCCTATCTTTGTCTAGAGAATATCAACTTAAGTTGTTGTGCAATTAAAAAATTAACTAGAGGATACTTTCTCAAAAGGAAAAATCTGTAATGGGATTTGTTAACTTAGGTAGCAATTCCTCTTGAAATAATTTTACTTGAATTTGGGAAACATAAGCACAGAGTACTTTTAGGATGGTTTAAAACTCTCCTTCGGTATCCATCAAGTGCCTTTCTGCATCTGCCAGATAACATTTCATGGAAATGGGTGCCTGAATTGAGCATGGAATTCTTCATTCAGAATCAGGCCTCTGGATCTGGTGACCATCCTTTTTCAAGGACATGGATTGGATCCTAGTTGCCTTCAAACACAGGGTTATCCAGAAATCCGGAGTAGGAACAGGCCCAAACTGAAAGTGGATTGGGTCCAGATTTGACCATCTGAATTACTGAGAGATGAAGGAGAGGCTACAGCAAGGAGAAATGAAAGCTGTTGACATGTGGCAGATGTGTCATTTTGATTGATTAAAACATTAATCCATGGGGGACATCTCTAATGTGGCCTTTGGGATTCTGCTTTTTTTCTCCTTGTCTACATGATTATGCCGGGCAGCCTTTGGAGCCTCTGGTGTGAGAGCAGCTCTGGGTGACCTGAGGTTGTTCCTGTCGGAGCAGCTGTTGAGCTGTGAGGGGAGGCTGCTCCTGCCTTTCCAGGGCCATCCCGCTTGCTGTGAAGCCGTGCTGACTCAAAGTGCTTGCAGCTCTGTAGCTGTCCTGGTGTGACAGCCTGATATGATGTTGGAGAGCAACGACAAACAGCCAGGAGGTGATGGGAATAGCTCTTGCCTGTTGTGAAAGGAAATGCTAAAAGCCAAAGAGCAGCGCTGCCCAGGAGAACTCCCCCGTGACAAGCCACTCAAGGTCCATCTCCACTCGGTAACTGAAGTAATGTAATATTAAAGAATGTGCTGTAACAGCTGGAAATGCAGCTGTAGTACTGCTGAGTCTGAGTGCTCCAGGACGAGCTGGACCATTACCCTAGCTCCTGGGTGCCACAGCCAAGTGAAGCCAGCTTTGCCATAGTCAGACCTAACTGTAGACCAGCTGGGGTTTTCCAGCCCAATTTATGGTTCTGGGGCTGTTTATTTTCAGCCATGTCACCAGTACATCAAGCAACTTCCAGAAATAGCTCCATCTTGCTTCTGCCAGTATAAATCTGTTGTGGACTGCAGTGGGATTTGGGCTGCCAAGTGATTGGTGTATGTCAACATATTTCTAGGGAATACTTGGTATCGCTTTACCCTTCAGGTAAGAAAATAATTTAGTTCAGAATGCTGTGGTTATGGTTGCCTGAAACCTTTGTGTTAAGGAGCACTCTTCAGAGCTGGACTGAGAGAAATGAATGACTGTGCCCCATTTTTTTTTTAAGGAGCTAGTCCTGTATCTTAGTCAACACAAACACATTTCATAAAGCATATGTGGATTGTGAGAAGCTGGTAGAAAACTAGTTCAGGAGTTTCCATTCTTGCAACTTGTTTGTCTTCCATTCTTCTGTTCCTTTCATGACTAAACAAATTTGTCTGGATGCCTTAGTTTCTACTCAATGAAACTTCAGTACTCTGTGGGAATTCAGTAAACCAGAAACACAACTTGGTGCTTGAGAAGCTGCTTCCATTTTGAGAATGTGTTTCTAGAGAAGTAGGGTGTGAGTAGATGTGGGTAGTGAAAGAAATGGCACCAATCATTGCAGTCTTGATTTCTGAAGGCATTTCCTGAGTTATTTTAAAGGTTTTACGTATGGTTACTGAAACCTTAACTCTGAATATGAGCTGTTTTTTTAAATGAAAACTATTAAGCCTGGACTTCTTTGTTGCTTCATTGCAGTCACTTGAAATACTTTACTCCCTGAGATTCACATACAACAATTTCTTCCATGAAAACAGGAAGAAAAAAAGCTTTACCTGCTCTTACCTTTCACATCATGCCATCTTCTATTCACTAGTATATATGTGTATATATTGTATACTCTGTACTTTTATGTTTTCTGTTTTGTTGTTTTCATTGAGACAGTTCACATCTGATTTTCTAAAGAATTAATTTTTCTACATGGACAAAAATCAGATGGGTTTTACCCTAAATTAGAAGTCACATCTACATATTGGCAAAGCGTGGTGTGTAATGTGTGTCACACAGGACGTTTGCTCAACAGCTTCCAGATTAAAATAACAAATACTGTAGGCATTAAGAATTACCTTGTAGAAATGGATAATAAACTGAGTCAGAAAAGGTATATATGTAAACCAGACTCGAAGGTAGCTGTTGTTTACATGCCAGCAATTTACACTGACTTCTTTCTCTGTGCAATCAGTCGTTACCACAGAAACTGCAACAACACACGGCACCAGGAGAGACAAAACTCCTTCATTAAGAAAGGCAATCACTAGCCATAAAATTCTCTTCATCTTATCCCTGCTGTTCAAAGGATGTAAAATGCTGGTATGTCACAGTCTCATCGCAAACAATGTGAATTCAGCCTTTTGTAAGGAAATGCTATTGGTTATTGCCATTGGAACACCTTGGACAATGCAGGTTTTACTGAAAGCTCATCTTTGTGCTGCTGTTGGATTAGAACAGCCCCACGATATAGACCTTGAATGAAGCATGAAAGAATTTGGACAGAATTAGCCACTACCTCTAGTATTCTTTAGTGAGTTAAGGGGAAGCTGTTTTGATTTTTCTCCACAGGAGCTAGATTAAAATGCATTTAAAGCTCTTGTGCACGTTTGAACAGTGAGTTTGAGACTGTCTGGACTCAGTTTCCATGAGAGTGCTGATGGAGGTGAGAAAACCCTAACTTTCACATATCTTTTTCCTTAAGGCAGAACAATAAGTTGGCTACAGACCTAAAATCCCATTGAGGGAATTTGTGGCTGCAGAAGTTGTAGTCAGGTTGTGTCTCCATGGCAATACAAGGGTGGAGAGAGACTCTTCTGCCATTGCTTTCCCTAGAAGGCATGGATTATTAACCCGATGTGCTTAAGGCCCTCAAGAAATGAAAGGAACAGACATTTCTTCTCTCTAAACTCACTACAGCCCCTTTTTCCTTTACATGAGCCTGCCTTTAGGCTTTGACTGCAGACTCATGAAGAGTGGACGTTTTAGGGATTCCCTGTGGGATCCAGTCTGCACTCTGGGCTCTCCAAGCAGGAGTTCTATGAAGAAATAGAGAGGCAAGGACTTTTCCACACTTTAATTATGTGTCTTAATACGCAGGAATCACTCTCTATGGGCAGGAGCATCACTATATTTTCATCTGTGCTCCTGGTGCTTGCTGGACCCCTCATCCATTTGAAGCAAATGGTGGACACCAAATTTGCCTCCAAGGGTCAGATTCCCACTGCAGGTTGTGCAGGACAGAATCGTGACCCCAAGCATGGGCAGTGTTGGTGCCTGTCAGAGAGCACCAGCTCTGCTGCTGGGGCATTTGAGGTCACAGTTGAAGTACAGGTAGTTTCATGGAGCCAGCATCCCTTCTGGTTACTGTAAGGCAGAGAAAAGATTCTCACTGCCAGGAGGGAGAAATGATGAACCTCACTGTAATCTCACTGTTGAGTATCCTGTGAGATGCTGACACTCTGCTTTAATGGGCTTGAGGTAGCTCATGTTCTTTTTAGGAAAATGATTTAGTAGATTGTATAAGCCACACCTGGCATGATAAACTTGCACGGATACCAGCAAATTTAGGCAGAACTCCTGAGCTGCTCTAGACCTCTGTCTGGTGGTGTTATATAGCTTTAAATGAAGATATTGCCATCAATCAGCTTGTCACCTACCTCACTACCCACTTGTATTAAATGATTTCACTATCAGCTAAGATGAAGCACACCACTGAGTGTCAGATTATAAGTGTCTAGAGAGATTAGATACTGAAATTAGATGGATAACATCCAGGCTGCTGTGCTGGATCTCCCAGTATTGCAGTTGCCAACATGTCCTGCTCCAGTCAGATAAAACCTTACCGTGCTGTGCTTCCTCGCTCGCTTCCTTTAACAGAGGATGTGCGAATGAGGATTGTGTAAAGTCAGTCTCCTGAGAAAGCCCCAGTATCTGTGGGCACTACATGAGCAATGTGGCATCTAATTCTCCTGTACAAATAGTCTGCTACGTTGCAGCACGTGCCTCAATTCATCAGATGCCTTAGCAAGCTCTAACTGGCTGGCTCAGCTTCTTAAATCAGTAGCTTCTCCATCTGTTTTTTTCTTGGGCTGGACTTTGACCAAAGATGATTTTAAAAAGTAATAATTACACTACTGGTAAAAAAATAGGTCAGCTAAGAGATCTGGAAACTGGTGAGGCCCAAGATGACAGCTATCCTTGGGGAAACTATCCTTCTCCCTGGGAAAACTGATTTTAATGTATTGGAGTAGCATGGGATTTAAAATTGGATGCATGGGTGTTAACATAATGCCTTAGTTTCTGTCTCCTTATGATAGAAAAATATTCTGCTGAGAAAAAGCTAAAGATATTGAGACACAGCATTTAAATTCCTGTTTCCACTGGTGTTACCCTTTTCTCACGGAGGAGCACAACCTTAGGAATATGCAAAGGGACAGCTGGATTGATAGGTGAATACTGATACAGGAGGTCAAAGGCCTTGTTGCAGATATCTCTGGAGTATGTTAGAAACTGTTTTATGAATCCTTTGGAAATATTCACAAGTGTGTAGGGATTATTTAATTATTCATAAGCCACACCTGTAGAAGCAAGTAGACTGTTATCAGTTCGTATTTTGAGGGATTAAGAAGATATGAGAACTCATTAAACAATCACAATGACTTTTCTAAATTTATAAATGTAATGACTTAGGGTCCCAGAGATTAATACTGAAGAGGATCTCCTCTGTTTTCTGAAGAAAGATTTTTTTTTTTCCCCTTGGTCTCCAGCTAGGCTCCACATTTGTAGTAAAGAAGGAAATAGTTCTCAGAGTTTAAATATGTATGGGGATGTATAAGCCTATATAAACTAAGTTTATTTTGCTCATACTAGTTATCACTGAAAACTATCTCAGTGTCCTTCTTCAATGAGCTATCATAGCACAGTTTTGTTCTGTAATGAGGCCTCTGAGTGTTTTCCTTCAAGAAAACAGTAAGTAACACTCAGGACAATAAAGTAATAAAGGCAGTAGTAGGCTTTCAAAATAATTTTGGGGATTTTTGTGTGAATTTTGTGTGAATTTTTCATGGTAGAAATGTTATTTTTGGAAATCTCTATATCTATTCCTGAGCTGCACCATTTGGCAGTCTTAAAACAGCATTTAGTTTTATGCCAGTGGTGCCCTTAATTCATGTGTTATCTTAAAATCATTCCCTGCAATTTGTGTTACAAAAGAACAGGAAAACAAAATTCTTTTTTCTTTATATTTCTCTTTTTTTTTTTTTTTTTTTTTTGGTAGAGGAAAAGTGAATATAGTTGCAAACTAAAAATTTCAGCCCTGAAAAGATCACAGATGAGAATTCCAGCTCAGCTATATCAGCAAGTACCAGGATCAAACAAAATACAACTGCTCCTCAAGAACTCCAAGAGAAGAGCTGAGCAATGCTTTATTTCAGAGGCCTGCTTCAGGAGTTCAAGGTAGTCAGAAAGTTCAGGCTCCTTGCCCAGATTTCTGTTTAACATGGAGCCTGAACTTTAATGCTCCCAGTATGATGGCTGAGCTCAACTATTTAACTGAAGTATTTCTATAAGCAAACAAGGGAGAGTGAAGGGATCCTGCATGTCTGGGATTTGAAACTGGACCATGGGGCAATTCCATGCACAGGCTGCTGAAAGAAAGTGAAGGAGTTCTGGTACATTTTAGTATTCTTTGTTACAGGGTACGAGATGTCTGACTATGATGGAAATTCTGCCCACTGCCCCTGTGGTGCAGAACAAAAGTAAGAATTTCAGTCTACTGGCAATAGTTTTAAACTGAGCACCCTGCAAGCCAGTGTGGTCAAGCCACTACGGGGAGCATCTGCAGGGGATGGTGAGGAGGAAGGTGGGAAGGGCAGGTGCGATGTTGCTGTTGAGGACAGAAGTGTTTCTACACTCCCCTTCCCTCTTTCGGGATTCCTCTCTCATTTGTGCCCTCAGGCACAAACAGCTTTGTTGACTAACATGGCACAGCTTTTCTTTTCATTGCAAATATCTCCCGTCTCCTCTCAAGAGGTAGCTCTGGCTCACCTTGCCTGGTGTCTTTCTCTTGGAGGCTGCACATGCCAGCAGCTCTTGGCCTCCTCCCTGTGTGGGTCAGGAGGGGATGGGGACAAGTCCATGTCCCTCCCGGCACCTTAGTGCCCCTCGGTGAGTCTAAGATATTTGCATGTTTGCTCGAGAACAAAGATGGGTATGCGTGGAAAAAGAGCAAGGTGATGGAACAGATGCCCATTTGGCCATCAGAAAAAACTGAGCCTTTGCTACCCATCTCAGGGAGAATCACAGGATTTAGAGCAGCATCCATTGGAACTAAATACAGCAGAGATACTCCTGGATTTAGTATTATTGCTTTTGACCTGTTTAGACCTATTGACAGTGGTGAGTCTTGTGAAAAAAATTTAGGTGGGGGAGGTAGGACTTCTTTCTCATTTTTGTTAATTATTTCTTTTGATTAATTTAAGAAATAAGTGAGATCTTTATGTGCCGCAGATCACCCATCTTGTGAGAAAATTGAAAGAATACTTGCATATCTCACTAGGGATACTGAAAGGATTAAGCCATTTTTGTAAAGTATTTTGAATTTCTGAAAATTGTTATGGACAAGGAAAATATTATTCTCTTTGCATAAATATGAGATGTTGAAGTAGAGCAGGGATACCTATGACAGTCTAAAACTCATCTCATACATTTATAAATCCTCCTCTTTTTTGGCTATTCTTATAGGTCCTATTTCTGAAGATGCTCACTGTCAGCAGTTTGTAGGCAAATCACTGGAATTTAGGGATGCTCAGCCCCAGTGCTGATTATTTTTCTTCATTACAATCCACAATGCTTTCTTCAAGCTCAGTGTTGAAGACCAGGTGCTCAGCTGGAGTAAGTGCAGGTGGCTGCGTTCAGCTGAACATCTCCACGCCTTATTTGTGCTAGATAAAGGTCATGCCTGTATCCTGACATAGAAATGGCTCAGTTTGCACTGTGAGAATGATTGTTTTTTGTTTTCCCAGTAGTAAAGATACTGCAGAAGAAATAGGTTTCAACATCCTGCTGGTCATCTCTAAGGTGGTTTAGAGTTCATCCTGCTCTGCTAAGACATGACATTTGTAGTGCAGGGCCTGGTGAGGGAGTGAACTGGAACAACCTCATAGTTGCCAGCATCAGCAGAGACAACTGAATGCTACTGCAGGGCTTAGCCGGTATTATTTCAGAATAAAATCGTTTCTTTAGGGCTTTAACTCCTGCTGACTGTCTGAAATGCAACTGCTGTGCTGCAGAACTTCCTGAAAAATTGTATCATATGGGTAATTTCAGACTGTCAGCTGTACCAAGAGTAGCAGGCAAGGAGACTACAAAGAACGGGTTAAATCACAGACTTCTTGCCTCTTCAGTATTCCTGGATAATAATCCACCTACAGTGACTCCACTCTGTGGGTAGAAAATGCCTACCTCTTTTTAAACATAATTTATGCACTCCTTTGCCTTTTGAAAAGGATAGACACCAGCCAGGTAGAAGACTGCTCTGCTGCATTAGGGCTCAGAATTAACCATCAAATGTGTGCCTGATGTGCGAGTCAATCTGCCAAGTCATAAATGTTACAAGCAGACATCTGACTACAGCGTGTATTTTTAAAGTATGCTTTTTGGCTGTGTAGCCTTAGCAAATGCCGTTCCTTCCAACCTGTGTAAAAGGACAGGGATACACATGCTGTTAACCTGGCACGATATGAAATCTGCCAGAAACTGATTTCCCCAGAGGATTTCTCCCTGCAAGGGCTGTGTGCTGTGAGGCAGTGTCTCCCAGATGATTCCAAGTGTCCTTGACTCGATCTGCAGTAAGCAGGAAGGTGCGTGATAGTTTCTTCTGTGATGCAGTGGTGGCATCTGAGGGGGCTGAAGGGTGTGAAGGAAGCTCATTCCTCCCCTCCCAACCCCACCCCCATGACAAAAAAGTTCTTGGGCTTGGACCCGAAGGGGTTGGTTGGTGAGAAGTTTCTGCTTCTCAAGTAAAACTCAGACCTAGAGAATTCTACAGTGGTTGCATAAGTACTGAAATTGCCACACAGCTAAAGCCTGAAAAGCAAGCAATTGACTGGGGAGCATAGTTCTAATATAATTGCTTTTTGACCTTTTTTTTTAGTTTTGCTTTGAGTTTTGATTAACTTCACGTTAATTATAATCAGTGAACACTGGGGAAGAAAGAGATGGTTATGTTGGTTTGCGCTTTTGGTTTTGGTTGTTTTCCTGGGGTTTTCTTTGTTGAAATTCCAGCAGCTTTCTGTTGTTACTCCATTCAGAAAAGGAGTAATTCCTGGTCCCTTCAGGAATTACTCAAGAAAAAGAATGAACAGGGAGGTTAAATTTGACACTTTTGATTCCTTGAGTTAGGTAGTGCTATCAGCAATTTCAGGCTGTCCCTGTGTGCCATAAGGAATAAATCCATGGTAAATATGAGGTAGAATTAATCCTTCGAAAGGAGTACACATTTTTGAGGAACACAATGGCCCCTGAGCAACGTCCAAGGCATCCAGCCATTTTCTGCTCACCTATAACAAGAATTACCAGATTATTAGAGTGGAGAGTATCGTGCTGCTCACGTATCTGCAATACACTCTCTGGTCTGCATCCTAATCAAAGGGCATTTTCAGAGACACTGGCATCTGCAGAGCCTATGTGCAACTGTTTTATCATCTGCCTTGCTCCCTGAGTCTCCAGAGGAATAACTGGGCTACTTCTTGTCCCAGCATACTGCCAGAAGACGTCTCGGCGTCATTCTGCCATGTTAGTCTCTCCTGACTTCTCTGCCTCTCCCCTGATCCGTAAGAGTACCTCTGCCCCTTCTGGCTGAATGGGAATCCCTGGGAAGTTATTAGCTCATCTTCAATACCTGCACGATGCCTTTGTGTAAGAGGTCTTGTAATGTAACGATGATCCCGGAGACAGAGCCAGCCCAGCTGAGAGAAAGGTGAGTGCTCCCACTCTGCTTTGTGCCTCGCTGGGATTGCTCAGGGAGCCACAGCGTTTGTCAGGCTTCAGCACACACAGCATCTGCTCCGGCATCTTATTCCGTAGGGTGCTGGTCCCTTGGAAGAGACCCACTTGGCTAGACACAGCTTTCAGCTCATACTTAGCCTGCCTGCTCTGGGAAGGCGATGTGTTTTCTGACAATAGCCAAGATAAACATCAAAGGTTCATCCTGTTGCCCTTTAGGGCTGATGTATAACTTGCTCCTTCCATCCCAAACCTCTAGTCAGAATACACAGTTTATGGAGACAAGGGGTTAAACTATTTTCTGGCTTTATGGGATTGACACAAACCAGGGCTGGTTAAAATGTGGGGTCTAGTTAAGCATGTTAGTGTTTAACTTTATATGTTTTTGTTTTAAAATGCCTATATGAGGAGATATAAGTTTAAATTTTGTCATTATATAATTAAAAGTTATTTATTAGATCTGTCAATACTCTGTTAGGCATGATCTGCTGGGTGTATCTTGCATTAATTTTTCACATGAAACAGCAGAAATAATTTTGTGGATTTTAAAATGTTGTTTTGTAGATGCAGTGTTAAATGTTAATAGGTTTTGCCTCCCTGATCCACGAAAGCTTTGTTTTTTCATTTCCTGTCAATCTTACTGAGAAATGCTGAATAATCAGAATGAAGCAAAGATAAAATTGCCTTCTGATCTCTCTGATTTATTTTGAGAAAACTTTAGTTTCTTCTGTGTCAAGGTGTCCTCACTTCACCTGCTTAGAGCAAACATGATAGTGGAAATTCATGTAGTGTCTCCAATTTATCTCCAAATTATGGTGCAACTATTAGTTTCCACAATACCCAGAAGAGGTAGATAAATAATGTTCTATTATCTTGATTATAGATGTAAATCATTACCTAGAAGTTGTGGTTTACCAGATGTCTCTTTTGAAGTCGTAT
Source organism: Platysteira castanea (assembly GCA_013397175.1). Lineage (NCBI taxonomy): Eukaryota > Metazoa > Chordata > Aves > Passeriformes > Platysteira > Platysteira castanea. The sequence continues at coordinate 144,279 of VYXC01011199.1, read as the reverse complement.
CAAGAGCTGGTGCATTTCTGGGCTTCCTCCATAAGACTGCAACGCTTTTGTTTGGTACCTTATCTCCTTGTTGCCTCAGCTCCATCACTGTATCTGCCACTGAATCTTACATATATTTTCATATTGGAGTCCTCAGTGAGCAGAATACATTAACAATTCATAGCTTTTCATTAGAAAAAATGTGAAAATATTCTCAATTAAAGATTGTTCATTTATTCTAGGCTTTTTTTTTTAATTAATGTGATCAAACAAGGGCAAAGAGGTGAATGAGGATTACCCCCAGAATAATTCCTATATGAGGACCACTGCTGAAACCAGCACAGCATCTTTCAGTCTGACAGAGCAAGTGCCTGTGGCATGCTCTCACTTCTAAAGTGCCCTATATATTTAAGCCAGTTGTTTTCTCCTGAAACCCCACTTAATCTTGGATCACAGCTGAAAAGAGTCTGTGTGTGTGGTGAAGGACATAATTATTGTGCAGTACTCCTGACTGGAGAAGTTAGTTTGGCTAGGTTGGAATGCTGAAATATCCACTCTAGAGCTCTTAAGGAGATGAAGTTGGCCTCTTTCTCTCTCTTTTTTTGTCCTGCCCAGCTCTTGTGCCAGCCATCAAGGTGTCCGACCTTCACAGAAGAAAATGAGTGCATCAGAACACGCTGTCCAAAATCCTCACGTGTCCTTACAGCAACGGCTTCTCCAGAATTAGCACTGGTGACAATACACTGTGCTTTTCACATGGAGCCTAACTCTTTTTTTATTCTTTGGCAAATTTGCAATAGCAAAATCTGCTCTTTTGACCACAAAGTCTCTTACTTCAAAGAAACCCCCTTCTTCCTGGGCTCTCGTGAGGGCTGCTTTCTTGCTTGTAGCACGTGCAGAAGGTACTGCACATTGCTAACTCATTTGAATTATTCTGACTAGGTTGTTCTCACCTTGCTGAAAAAGAATTTGCTGTAAGCAGCCACAGTCTGAGATTTCAAACCCTTGACTGTCTTTATCTACTAGCAAGCTGCTGCTTTGTCATCCTGTGCTCCCTTTCCAGGGTCCTAACTCTATTTGTCCCTCGATGTCCAGTGAACATTGAGGGTGCGACTTCCCTCTCCCCACAGCAATTTGTTTTTCTAGTTCTGAAGACTCCTTCCATCTCCTGTTTCTAGGAGATATATCCTCCTCCAGGCACTTTCCTTCTCACTGCTTACACTGCAACCGCTGTTTTCTGCAGTTCCACTTCAGGAGTGTCCTTCTCACGTCTGATGGTGACTGCAGTTCCTCCACTGCATGGCATCCCATGCTCTGTGAGCAGGAGAGCAGCTATTCGGCAATGATTAAAATGCTGTTTAAAACCCAGAACTGGTGCCACAGCCTCTGGGTGAAAGAGGAACTATCAGAAGGACAAGAAGATGTTGATGTTTCCAAAAGGGAGAGTATTTTCATGTCCAGAAAAGGCTGAAAAAACACAGTGCTAGGTTGAGAATCATTTGAAGATATTTTTTTCTGACCTACATGGAAAGCTGCTTATATTCCCAACTAATTTAAAACGAACCAAATGAAAGCCCCTCACCTCAATCAAGCTAAAGGACTGCAAGAAGATGGATGTGTACTTGTAAATAACTCAATGGAAATTATAAAAGCAATTTGGAAAAAAAGGAGATCCTTTGTTTCTTGAAAACATTCAACAAGGTTTGTTATTTGTCCTTCAGATTTCAAACAAGCAAGGCTTTTTTCTTACCTAAAGATTTTAGCAAAATACTGTGCAGAAAGTTACTTCCTTTTTATCTCCTTGTCATTCTCTCTTAAATTTTGCTGCTTTGTTCTTTTTTTCTAACTACCATTTTCATTTTCACTTTTTTATTACGTCAGTGTGAGGGGAGAAAAAGAAACTAATACTGGGCAGAGAAGGTAAACTTTGGGATTTTTCTTATGGAGAAAAGGGAAAAGCTTCAAATAAGCGTTATTTGAGAGGAGGGGGAGAAATGGAAGGAAAAAATACTTTGTTGCCAAAATGTATCTACATTTATTTGTCCAGCCCGGGATCTGAAACTGGAATACATACAATATTCTTTCTTAGCCAAGGAGTCTGCGTATTGTGAGAAGGCTTCCTAAACATCATCTGCAAAACTTCCAAAAATGCAAACCTGCAAAAAGATCAAGTCATAGATGTTTTCCCTTCCTTGCAACTCTCACAAGTAGCTGAATTGGAAAGATAAATAACCTTGTTCAATAAATGTTAGAGGGGCTGGTGACAAGCATGGTGACTTTACTTGTGGCTCACGTCTTTCTGCATGTTTAAAAAAAACCCATAAAATCACTGCTTCAGCATAATGGGAGATTGAAAACCATGAATGACCACTAAGCATTTTGATGAAGGCAGATGTATTTAAAAAAAAATAATGTATTGTACCCTAAGCTGCAAGCCTGTGGTCAATTTTGTTAACTAGAATTTGTAATTTGGGCTACTGAGTTGTCTTTAAAGCATTTTTGTGGCCTGTGGGCATTTTAATAGCAGGACTTCACTGAGTGTTATTGGGAATTATGCAGCTTGAGAGCTTCATGCCATCCTGAAATTCTTCTTGATTACAGCTAGTACTCTATGCAGTGTAGGTAGTAAATGGAAAATATTTTTTTTCATTTGAATCCAAGTCCTTATTGATATTCCTGTCGAAATACAGTTTCTGGTCTCTCAATAAACACAGTGCAAGGCTTGTGAATGTAGTTTTCACACATAATTTCTGGATGTATTTGTGAGCCTTTTGCCATCTGTGTACATTACAGATCTTTAGATTAAACTACTGCTGTATCCGGGCAGTCGTACACGCTCATAGCACAAATCTCTCTTTTCTTTTTATTTTTTATTTTCTGCAGTTGTCAAAGTGAGGAGCAAGGGATGTCACAGAAAAGTATTTCTACTATAAGTTTTGCAGTTACTAAAATTAATGATGTGCCCACAGTTATCATAAGTGGAAATTGCATCTGTTAGACTGACGTTGCTAAATAAAATCTGGTTGATTACTGGGATGAACAATATCCTCAGATATCCTCCTGGCAATAAAAAAAAAAGACAATTATTCCCAACATTCACATCTACGACCTCTGCTTAAATTTACTGCAATTCTTATGCCTGTAAGCATGTACATCTCACTTCTAAAATAGATTTAGGACAATTAGAACAAAAATATTAGATGCAATTTCTCACTGGTCTGAATTAGATCTTGGTATTGAAGTCAAGAGCAGGAAAACTGATATTTGCAAGAAATGCCTTCAAATCAAAGAGCAGCTCTGTGTATTGTTCTCAGCAGACATACAGTTATGTTGAAATCCTACCTGGATGAAGAGAGTACAAAGACCTCTTCACCTTGGTGCTTATAAAAATGATACCTGAATGGTCAAAGCAAAAGCCTGTGGATACATATTCCCCACTGTGCAGTGTTCCATAACCACGTAGACCCAGGGAAGAGAGTAGCTCCCTGCTTTACCCAGTCTTGTTTCCTGTCTGATAGAGGTTGTGTAATCTAAGTGTTTGTATAAAGGAGGAAATGGCTCCAATTGCTTCAAAGGAGAGTTCTCCATCTGCTAGCAGAATGAAGTATGACCTCTCCAGATTCCTGCATGTGAAACATAACATTCCCCTGTTTGCAAGAACCCAGCAGAAGCCTTGTGGATGTGCCCCCTTCCTTTGCATTTTCATACAAGGTGACCTTCATCCTAATTGTCTTGAGTATTTTGCCCTTCAATATTGAATACTTGCTTCAGATTCTAATTGTATTTTCATTATAGTTTGTCCTTTTTGGAGAAGCTTTTAAAAGTATTTTCATAAATGGTCGAGACTCACAGAATCTTGTTGATGCAGATATTAGTACTGGCAGTCTCCTTATCAGATAATATATAGATCAATAAAGCTACCACAACGACTTTTTAAGTTTTTAATGCTTAGAACCTTTGGGGATCAACTTAGGAACCATCTGCAGTTGTCACTGATTTCTAAGAGAGCTACAAAAACTGGGATCCAATGCTGAGATTTCTGTTGTGGCCATGGTGAGCTCAGCATTTATATCTAGAGGGGACTTTGATTAACATAGGGTGTCAAAGGCTTCGTGAGACCACGGAGACAAGACTCAGCCCAGTGCCTGAAACTGGCTTGTGATTAGTTTGTTTTCAGATGTAGTAGCAAGTCTTTTGGATTCCAAACTGAGAGTCTTGAACACATCAGTCCTCCTATTTCAACAGCATAGTTAGTTAAAAAAAGTACATATTTAATTGCAAAATAGGCTGGAATTGTTTTCATTCAGAACCTATAGAAAGCAAGGGGCTTAGGAGCACAGCTTTAAACTTCCTGGGTTTTGCTCATATTCCTGCCACAGTTCCCAGTAAGATTTCTCTTTTATCTGCATTTGCCGTAGTTCCTTCTTTCTTACTTTCTAATAATTTAAGAGACAAGATGACAGAACAGATTAAAAAATATCTATAAATAATACCGTACGTAAAAAGGCATTTACCCACTGAGTCTTAAAACTCATTCCCTGATTTGGATCTATTTTTATAAGCTTCATCTCACTTGACACTGACAATGATTCACATAAATATTAAGTGTTCATTTTTAGTCAAGTGCACATAAGTGAAGCTAAACTCTAGTGTTCTTTGGAGTTTTTACCCCGAAGGTCCTTACTTAGGACGGAAAGAGGATTAGGAGGATGCAGTTCTTAAGCACTTTACAATCATCACATATTAGCTAGTGTAGATGGAGCATTTAAAAATTTTTCAATGACATTCACATTTCAAATGGTTTTTTTTTTTTGTTGACTTTTTTTTTTTTTTTTTTTGTAGGATATAAAAATAGGCTGTATTACCCTGAATTAAAGTCTAAACCTGAAGGCTGTGGAATAACGTGATTTCTTATTTATACCTCTCTGCTGTGTTGTGGTTATGTTCAACTCTATCACTATTCTTTTGCTGTACCTTGTTTTTTAATTACACCAGTTATGAGATGTTTTATTAATTGTCCAAACATTTTGTCCTTTGGACTACACAGCAAACCTATTTAAACAATTAAAGAAAATACTTTTTTTCAATGTTTGTCACTTCTAAATTCTAATACAACTGTGTTTCTGTTATAGCAGGAGTAGATTTGATAACAGATGGTAAAACTGCAAAACTGTCTCCGCTTCATTAGCGCCCCTGGCAAGTCTCCTTATATAAGGTAAGTTACAGCAGAGAGGGATATTTAACAATATACCCTTCACAGTTTCCAGTAAGATTTTGGACTAGTTTTAAGTGTATAATGAAGGCAGTGAATGTAGTAGCTAGAATGTCCACTGATCACTTCTGTGTTGATTGTTAAAACCAGAACTAAAGCATATGTGCTGTAAAAGGCTCTGATCTAGCAAGGACTTGTTCAAGTGCTTTTCCAAGTTAAATTTATCCTGGCAATAGTTTAATTGAGATCACTTTCCTTCAATGGTGATAATGTGTTTTTATTAAAAAGTAATAAAATGTAAGTGATCAATCTCCATTTAAATTAAAAGAATGTTTATGTTAAAATATTGATGAAAAGGCAGCCTTCAGAGATTTTAAGAATGCTTGTATTTTCATGGCACGACTGAAAGGTGACAGATTGATAGCCCTGGGAAATGTAGGTCTTTTCAAAACAAATTATGTGATGTGTCTTCACACTGACTTTGGAGCTCTCTTTGCAGCATGGCAGAACTGCTCAGACTCTGGGGTGAAAAAGTCCTCTCTAATTCTGCATATCATCTACTCTGCGTATAATCTCTTACTTTTCTGTGCATTTTCCCCATTCCTTCTCCATAGGGGCTGCACAGAGATCCCTAAATCGTTGTGCATGGTTCACCCTGGAGTCCAACGCATGAGGACAACCCACGGTTATTTCCTAACAGGAACTGGCTTCCAACAAGTGACTGAAAATAAAAAGACCAGTCTTGCCATGTGCCAACGTTAGAACATCTCTGATAATGCCACTACGTATATCTGTTTTCTGCTATTGATCTCGCTGAATTCAGTAGCCCAGAATTACCAGAGAGGAACAGACTCTTACTTCCACATTACTGGGAAATGCTGCTTTGCCATCTTCCCAGGATATTGGTCTGTGAACTTCTCATGCTGTGCAAATTGGATCAACTTCACTAAATGCCTGGATTATGCAGCTTTGTGAAGTGGGGAGGGCTCCTGAGCAGAGACTGATGAAAATTTGAAATTGTGCAGTTGGAGGAGAATATTAAATTTGCAATTTCACATTCTAAGCAAAAACCAGTAACCACCAGATTATTGCATCCAGGCAACTGTTTGACACTACAAATATCTCCTGTTTTTATTTGGGTATGTTTATGAAAACAGCTTATATTCAGCATGTATTTGGCAAGTACATTTAAAGGACTTTTCCTATTAGTAAGGGAAAATTATGGGCATCAACAAGACTTTGTTATAAGGTAGTTGCCAACAGTACTAAGGCGATTTTGGGTACAGGCAGAGACAACACTACACACTGGGAAATTTTAATATGCATTTTAAATAATTACAACTGCAGGGTTAGTGTTTTGGGAATTCTAAGTTTGAACTCACATGATGACACCCTTTCATGCGTCTGCCCTCAGAAGTGGAGATGTAGGAAGTGACTGCTAGATTTCCTTGATGCAGGAGTGATGGAGAAGGTGGGGATGGAGAAGCCCTGCTGCCTGTGCACTGACCACCACAGCTCAGGCACATACTGCACCTTTGGAAGGATCACAGCCTTGGGTGATCTGCTGCTGCAGCTAAGGTTGGTTTGGAAAACACTACATCTGAGTATAGTGTAAAGCCTTCCCTTAGATGCTGTCAACTTGCTGTTTTTATAGTACAAGCATTTAGAGGTGTCACAGAAATTATAACTCTATTGTGCTAGCTACTGTAATAAACATACAGTAAGGGAGAGAGGAAAAAATGCAGAACAAGAAACGTGAGAAATTTTGGTTTTCTATTTTGGAAGTGACATACTAAAATTAAACATCTTGTATGATTTCACACACAGTAAAATTAATAGAAAATGAAAAGGGTTGAAACATACCCACCAAATGATGAGCCATACTGAGCTAATAAAACGTGGTGTTTGTGTGCTTGTGCCACTGCAAATGTTCATTTGCTGAGCTGTATGTGTGTGACCTGCCTTTGCACTATTGGCACGCTGCAGATGCTCCCTTGAGAGGATTCTTCAGAGCTAACACAGGCAAGCAAGTAGGACTTTGGTCAGGTCTTCTAACAAATGCTCACTCCATAAGCTGCATTAATTCAGTTGCTTGCAATCATTTGTCTAAATCTCAGGTTTGAGGGCTTTTTTAGGGTGGTGGGGTTTTTTTGCTTTCTGGTAAATTTCCACCATGTAAGTCTGTGTACACATCCGAGGATGTGGGAATATTCTGAATGAATGTTCAAAATCACCTAGTAAGAACCAAGGCTTGCCCTGCTGTCCTAACCAAGATATCCTTTGAGAACAGTAAATGCACAGTTTTAGGAGTTCCTACAGCTGATGGTAGTATGTGCATGAAGACAAATTTGTTGTTTGGAGTTGAAGATGCTATAGAATTTTTACTGAATTTCACACTTTTTGTTTGCCTGTAGTCCGTGGCACTGACACAGTGAAAACTGAGCTTCTTTGCTTACCAGAGCAGGTTCTCCAAAAGATGCTTTCTTTAGAACACTGAATGCACTTTTGCACTATTGATTTCCTGCTGCTTAGACATAACTAACATTTTAATTAATCTATACAGTTTTGAAATTTACATTAGGTCTTTTAATAAAATCACTAGCACCTCAGGGACTTCTTGGTAGGATAGACAGTGCACTCCCATCAACTGAACACTAAACAACAGAACACTAAATTTCAATATCGCTTAAGCAAAATTCCGACCTAAGCTGATATGCTACTGCCCCAAAACCAGAAAACCAAACACCACCCCACAGCAATTGCCTCAGTCCAGGTATTGGTTGAGCTATCACAGCATAGTCAGGTTGTTCTTGGTTTGTCCTTACAAGTGCTTTACTGAAAGACCCTGAGTTAAAATCAGCTCTGCATTATGCGGGACACATTCCTGAGAAGTGCTAAGACGTACTGTCACTAGATTTCTTGCAGAACTCCACACTAGAAGCGAAGGGGAGATCCATGCTAAAAAGGGAAACGGGAATAGCACAATATGGCTGAGATCATGCTGTGGTGTTTTTAGAGTAGAGATCAAAGGCTGCCCTTTGTGAAGGCTGCTGTGAAGGCAAGCCCTTTTGCATTGCGTGTTGTGGCAATTACACAATTGTCCTTGTCCTGAAAAATTTTACCTGAAATAGGTCTGCGTGGGTCTCTGGTTGGATCCCACTAAAATCAGTGATAGTTGGGACCGTGGCCCAACTGGCCCCACATAAGGTGGGGTGGGATTTAAATCATGGTCTGTTAGCTTCTTGCCTGTGTCCTTTTCTGCTCTAGGACATGACCTCCCTTCTCCTGGAGGTTGTAGGCACTCCGCATTTTAGGGATTTCTTCCTATTCATTTTGTTTTGAAGTCTGTTATCAAGTCTGAAGCATTCTGACTGAAGGTTTTAATTTAATTAATAACCGGATAAATCACAGAACTGGGCTCCACCATCTGTATGTGTCAATTGATCTGGTGTAATGAAGACTGCAAGAAGTCCATACTGAAAAATAGAACAGGGGTACTGGAATGAATTTTCAAGGGAAATCTGCAGCTAAATTTCTTATATATGTTAAGTGATAAGCAGCCTGAGCTGACCAGATCTTCCTGTATTGAGGAATATGTTTTTTGAGGGCAAGCGTGGGCAGCAATAGGAACTCTGCTGCAGTCAAAACAAGTAGTTATTAAGTAACTGTTGATGTATCTCTGTGTACATTTCGGTTTTTTTTGTGAATGGGTAGATGATCAAGGAAATTCAGAAAAGATGATCAATTCGGTTTGGTTGTGCAGATGCAAATGTATGTTTTAACTTGTATTTGCCTCTGAAAATTATAAGACTCGGTAGCAATAGGTTTTGCCTTTGCTATTTAAAACCAAATAATCCATTTTTATTGCTTCTTAAAAGGGACATTCTCTCCCAGGTTTTCAAATAAAAAGCCAGTATGATATTTTAAGCTATTTCCTGTAGTCACAACACCTCAGTGGTCCTGGCCCAAGATTTTTCAAAGTAAATCTAGCAGTGCTGAGATTTACTTCTGTTCCTGAAGTATCAACATAATTACGTAAGTGTGTGCCAGCAGCGTGTGCCTGTGTTGGTGGCTCATGTGCAGCACACACATCGCTGGCTGTCTGCAGTGCACTGAAACCTGAGATTTATTGCATTTACAAAAGGCCATTACAATGCAATTTTAACCTACTGTCATTAAAGGGTCTTATATCATAAGCAATCACTTCAAAGAGCCCTGGCCCGCGATTTATTCTTAATTTTTATTGCATGATTTATTAGCGCTTCTGTTACATTTTATAAATCTTATCAGAAAGAAATTAAAATCAGTTAGGGCCTGGTCCTTTCACCTTTACCCGTGTTGGGTGCTACTTTGTTCTCAGCCTGAAGGAAACGGGGATATTCCTGGAGTAAGCTATCACTACAGGAGTAGGAGTGAAGATAGCAAAATCTGGTTACTTAGTGAGCACAGGAGAGAGATGTAAAAATTATTCTAGAAATGACAGCATTTGGTTTATATTCCAGGGGGAGGAGGTGGTTCTCCATGGATTCATAGATTTCTCTGATTTCATCCGATCCTACTGCTTCTGTGTACCATTTGGAGTGAATCACATATTTATGTAATTCAATATTCAGCAGAGAAAGCCAAGTCAGCCTTCTAAACTGTTCTTTCCTCAGATCAAATTCAGCATATAGTAACTGAGAAGCTAATTGTAAGACAATTTCAAAGATCTCAAAATGGCTTTTCTATTAGTCTTATACTCCAAGAATGCACTGAAATTTCATAAAATCAAGTTTATGCAAAATGGAAACTCAGTTTTGCCATCTGTATTAGCATGAGAAAGAATTACACACTTGATTATCAATTAGGGCCCAATTTTTCAATCTGAATACCCCTGCTTGCCCTTTTATTATTATGAAACACAGCACTTGGATATGATTTAGTTGAACATTAATTGAAGTCATGTGGTTTAAAGGGGGATGTTTTCTATAGTCCTTTGCAGTAAAAAATGCCAATAAGATCATGATGAGCTTTGTCAGTATTAGAGCTCTATGTTTTGATGCAGTGTGCTAAAGATGCTCATGTCTTTACAGGATTATGAGAACATGTATTTGAATATGTATGCTCCTAATAAATTGCTAAGATCTATTGCACTTCAGTGCTTTGGAATGGAAATATGCACAGTGTCTATTAGAAAAAAGCAGTACACAGCAATTAATTTGTTATCCTGAACCATACTGCAGGAAAATCCATTTCTATCCTTGAAGTTGGTGGTAATTTTGGCACTGAGCTTCAATAACAGCAAGGCTGGGCCCTCTGTTGCTGATTTGCTAACATCTCTCCTTATGTTAAGAGAAAGGCAACATGTATAGACTTTACTAAAGTACTACCATAAATATACACAGATCAGTCACGTATTTTTACAAATAAGAAAGACAAATACTGTTAAACACTAGACCGCACAGCAGAAGGGAAGAAGATGGAAAAATAGTTTTCCTAGGTATAGTCTAATATACCACATTTCTGTGAGCAGTTCTAAAATAGAAATATTATAATTGATCCACAAATCTTTTTATCCTTTGTCTCGTGATAGACCAAAAGAGAATACCAAGATTTTGTTGCCTTTTTTGCCCTAACCAGAACTAAAATAGCAAATGTCAGGAGAAGGGCAAAGAAAATAACTGAAGGCACATAGGGATGGATTAAAGAGAAAAGGGACCAAATATCTTTCTGAACCCAGCCACTAAATTCACATTGATTTCAGTGGCACCACGGTTACTTTTGCAGAAATATTTTGGGGTGGTCTAATTTTGAAGTCCTTCCTCATATGGAAATCCCACTCAGCATCGTAGGAGGTGGCAGCAATAGGAAGGCATATATATGTGTATGCATATGATGGTATGATCCATACAATCACAGCCTTGGCTAAATCAAGTAAATTTTGTAACCTAGAAACATTAAAATTAAGTGAGATTAAAAAAAAATAAATGAAAATGGCAACAGATGCTGTTCTTTTTTAAGGTTTTGGAATAATAGAAATAAAATTGGAAATAGGCAAATAGATTTTAAAAAAATGTCCTTGAATCAAAGCTGCTAAGTCTGTACTAGGCAGCCATGGATTTGTCAGGTGGGTAACATCATCTCTCTCATCTCCCTGTGAGATCGTGACTTCAAAGAGATTGTAAGATTTTCTGGGCAGACATCATATATCTTCCTGTGTGTTTCTGAACAGCTCAAACTGGTGAAGTCATGATTCTGTGTGGCTGTTTTGATATTTAAAAAAAAATTTTTTTAGTGTGTGTGTATGCGGTAGTTTAAAAACGTATTACTTCTGAAGTCGGACAGACAATTCCCAGGAGTTACTTGTGTACCTGCTCCCACCCTGACCAGCATGATAGGGACTGGATGTGGAACTTGGTGAGAGCGGTGAGCACTTTCTAACTGGCATTGCAAAGGTCTCTTTGGTCAGGATGCAGAGAAGACTACCATGCTCACTAATAGGTTATATAAGGATTTGCAGTAACATGTTCCTTGATGGGAGAAAATAGGAATAAAATGGAATTTTAGGAACTATATTAAAAATGGATGATAGAGTAGTAGTTAATAGATGTCTGTAATTCCATTATACTATGAGTGCAAGGGAAACCTCATTTGATGTGGAAAGATTCTCATTTTTCCAGAGCTGTAATGCAGCGTGCAGTTAAAATTAGGCAGTCTCGTTAATTGTCAAAGTATATGGTGAGAATTCCTGCAGCCAGCTTCAGTGCAGGATTAGATATGCCTCTGCAGGAGAGACCTTCCAGAAAGGCTCGAGGTGGGAAAGCAGCTCCACTGGGGCCTCTTCAAAGATGTCCCTGAGGAGGGTAGAGGAAAGCGAGTGGGGCAGGTCTCAACCCCTCTCTCCCCATCTGCTCATGCTTGGTGGCAGTCTCCAGACTGCTGTCTGTGGAGCGCTCGTGTGCCAAGCGTGTCCTGCATCACACAGCTGTGGAATAAGCTCCCCTTGTGAAGGAGGAGGAGTATCTGTTCCCACTCCCTGATACCTGCCTCAATTCCTGAGCTAAGCCATGCTTCTCAGGGGTAAGGAATGAGCAGAATCACCCCAGCCTCTAACTCTCAAGACAGTATGGTTATTCAGGAACTAGGATCCCATAAGCCCTTTCATACCTGTGAATTGTACTTTATAAAGAGAAAAATCACTTTAAATGAACACAGCAAGGTAGAAATGCTCTTGGATATATAAAAGAAAGATGGAAGAAATCCCTGGGGAATACCTTTTTCTCATCTCTTTACCACTATCCTTTCTCCTGCCGCCTTCTCAGTGTCAGAAACTCGTCCTTCGAAAGTCACCCACTGAGGAAAGCAGATTCTTCTGCAGGATGTGAAGGCAAAACATGAGGGAAGGGTGAGCGAGAGTTTTGCTTTTCCTCTTACAGATCAAAGCGGTACAACATATGCCAGGATTGCAAGTCAAGCTGTTGAGGACTTTCCATAGGACCCCAACCAGCTTTTATTTTAAAACATTAAAAATATTTATTTGGAAGGACTACAAAAGCTTTCCTGAGGGTTCATTAATAAAGCTTAACTGTCCAATTTGAATGTGAGCTGTAGCGCAGAATCTCAGCTGAAAGCTCCTCATTCCCAAACACTGAGTAACCCAAGGAATGTGAATTAACACAAACACAACCTTATCCTGCTGTGGAGGAGGAGGAAGAGGAAGAAGGGGAATAAATATGTTAGATACCTGCAGGCCAAACTCCTCAGGAAGTCAGTGGGAGCTTTAGTAGTAGAAGAACAGCATGGCCAGACATAAATATAAAGGAGAAAGGATGCCAAGAAAATATTTTTCACACGTTTGTGTACTGAGGGACCTATGATGTCTAGTAAGTCCAGAGGGCAGGAACTCTACTACAGTGTAACACTCTGCTGCTTTAGTGTACCTCTGTAGCTTTCTGGGTGACTCCCCCTTTGTGCCTACTTAGGAAAAATAAATCTACAAAGTTGTCTGATGATGCAAAAAACACAGTTCTAATGACAGTTCAAAGAAACATCTGGCCAGTTTAGGTGTGTGCAGTGACATTTAGCTGTCTGGACAGATGCTTTTGGCAATCCTCCTGGATCCCTAGATCTTTTCCATCACTTGTCTGTTACTCTGTTCAGGTACCAGACTTTGCCTCTGATATCCAAATGTGGATTCTTTAAGTTAAGCGTTTATCTTACTAAGAGAGGTGTCTACGGCAATCTGTCATTTGAAAAAAGTTATCTTTTCTTATTACAGATATAGAAGATGATGCAATTTTTGAAGTGTTTCCTCTTTTTAGAAAGAACTACATTATTTAGGAAATTAGCGTGAAGAAAACTAGAAATTAATTAAAACCAGCCAGTATTGTTTTAACAAGTAACTGTTGACTATGTTGCACCTAATGATTAGAGACTGGGAGCTTTGTTAATCCAAGTAAGTTAAGAAAGAAACAAAATTTGCAGAGTTAGCTGATTTTGCCTGACATACACAAGTACACTTCCAGTCTTCCCTGGCTGTCTACAACGAGATCAGAAGTAATTTAGTATGAGTCAGGTGCAGGTGAAGCAAAACAGTCAAATGTACTTGTATTTGCAAGCAGTGTCCATCAAAATCCTCCAAGAATGGCTGGATTTGAGTAAATGCTGAGCTTTTCATAGACAGTTCCTAAACATTCACTGATCTTGTGTACCAGATACAGTCCAGAAAATCTTGCTTTATACAGATATGCAGATGTTCATTTAATCTTAATATTCAAAGACTCTATTCCTTTTACTTGTCCAAGTGTAACACTATGATGGTTATGTAAACTGATGCTTACATTGAGATGTTATTTTGACATGCATTTTGGTGCCATACGTAAACATCAAACGTGTATAATAACCACCCTTAGTACAGGTCCCAGTTCCATTTAGAAGGAGAAAATTTTGTGATTTTTTTTTTGACAAAATGGCAATGTGAATTTAGATTTGTGCACAGCTGAATTGCAGTTTGTAACTGAAAGTAGCAAACGCAATTACAAATGGGGTAACAGTGGATTTGTTGCCTGACTCTACCAGTGATTGCCTTAATATACCATTCACTGGTTAATGATGTTATCAATTATTTTACTATATATTAGCTATTGTGAGCTTGAGGTCTTTTTGCAATGTCTGTGTTAGATTACAGGAGAATAAATCAAACTCCCATCTCTTTTTACATCCATAACCATAACGTATGGCTTTTATTAGGCAATGTTAAGTGTCTTATAATGTCTTCTTAATGGACACTGTGTGCATGTGTTGATGAGGAAAGCCATCTTCCTTCATGCAAAATATTAATGCATGTGGCCTACGTCTCCATAGATACAAGTTAAAGAATCATATTAACCCACAAAATATTCAGTGTACTCATATTTATCTAGTTAAACAATCCTTTAAGGAAAGAACAAGTTAGAGGTAAATTAGGAGTTGAATTCTAACAGGTATGCACAAGCGATTGTGAATAAATGGTACATCATCCACTCCAAAAAAAAAAACCCAACAAACCCAAATCACTTTATAAAACACCTATACCTAAATGAAAATACTCTTATATTTATAATGGTAAGGACAATTTATATCCTTCTAGAATTCCAGCCTGTGCATCACAAAGACTCTTAATATTGGTTATAAATTTTTGTCCTTCACCTAAAATATCATAATGCCTCCAAGCAAAAGGGTGTTTTAACCTCTGTATCCTTTTCATTGGGACAACATTATCCATTTGGCTTTTGAACCACTCCCCAAAATCTTGAACAAGCACACTACTTTCACTTGAAATGTGTGTTACCAACAGATTCCTGCGTACCAGAGAGATCTGCTATTCAGATTGCCTGCTAACACTGGGCTTGATTAATGGAAACCAAGCATTTTGAAGGATACCCTCCAGCCTTGCCTTTCCCTTTCCATGTTCCCTTGGTAGAAATCAGGGATTTGAAAGCTACAATACAACAGTATCACCTTTTCATCTTGTGGTAAGTATTTTCTTATTCCTTTATCCCCCATGCTATTTAAAGAAATTCATTTAAAATACGAACTCCTTTGTTCAGGGAGGAGGTCTCCAAACAATATGCAAACAAGAATCTTTAGAAATGCAGCAAGATATAACTCCAGGCTCTGCTCCAGCTTTCCCCATTCATTCAGTTTGCAGACCTGGTGTCTCCCTGCTGGAGATCTCTGCTTAGACCCAAAGTCTCCGGCAGCTGCTATTCCACCACCCATTCATACACGGCCAGCTCCCCTCTCCCTGCTCCCTGCATTTCCACTTGTCTTTCCTCCATCCATCCAATTTTCTCCCTAATCTGATCTCACCTCTTTGATCCTTCTCAGGAACACTGACCACCCTCCCACACCAAAGCACTGCTCATCCCTACTGCGGGCTGGCAGCAATTAAGCTGTAACGAAGGTACATTTAAGAGTAAAGCCTGTGCCCACCAATTTCTTTATGAAGGCACTATCCTCTGCTACCCTAGTTATCAAATTTACTATCTTGGGAGTTAATCCTGCTGCTGTCCTGAAGTAAATGTTCTCAGTACTTTTGATTTCAGGAGCAGAATCGGGCCCTAATTAATGTAATTATCCTCATAGCATGAGGAGGTGTCTACTTAAAGGAGTTGGATGACTGTTACAGACCATTTTTATCCACACCTATGCTGTGAACTGCACCAGTGTGCATTCCCTTTCCAAAACAACCGCAGGCACCAGGAGGGGAGGAGTTGTCCTTCAGTAGCAGGCAGAAACCTGTCAAACACAGTGTCCCTTCTACATGAATGAAACCCTTTCCTCTGATTAATATTTTGCATTTCCCACAAGGGAAAAAGACACAGAGTGAGCAGCTGAATTACCCATTTTCAGAGAAGCATGTTCATAAATATTTAACTTGGCATGTATGAGAAAAGAGAAAGGCACTGACTCCCTTTCCAGTCCAGGCTGAAACTCTCTGCTACCCCTGGGACTGCTCGCTCCTATAATCCTTTCTCCATCTCCTAAACGGGAGAGAGCCATTAGCTTATAAGAGGGCTGGACAAGGTGTCTCTCTTCACTGGGGCATGTCTGACTGTAAAAATCTATGCATAGAGGAAAATTACCTGGTGTAACGGAGACCTCTCTGGCCCATGAATGGGACCCTGCCCCAAGCTGTTTTAGGACTTACAGGAGCCTATTAGAAAATAAGGGTTTCTGGAGGCCCACACATGAGTACACAAGCTCAGGCCTTGGTGTCTACTTGTTCCCAATGCATGGGGTCTGCTTGAGAGTGTGGGTTACATCCTCATAGACCTCGCATGATTTTTGTATGGCCACACACATGGATGGCTGCTCTGCTCTGCTCTGACAGCAGAGAGAACCCTGGTGATGCTGGGAGGAAGTGGGGCTGCAAGGAGGTTTGAGTGTTTTGATGAGGGTGCTGATTGCATAGCTTACCCTTGCATATCTGGAGGAGTAGGGATCCTCAAAGAGTGCCCAGATGCGGGGCTGCCACCGTCTCCAGAAGCCCCCAGACCTGCCATCTGGGGAGTCACTAAGTGCTAGGCGTTTTGTCATCTCCAGCTCATCTTCACCATCACCAGAGTCTCCGGTGCCATCTATGTCTCCGTCCTCAGCACTGCTATCCAGGGGCGCCCCACCAAAGCTGTCCAGAGCCTCTTCGGCGTCGCGGTGCTGCCGGTAGGTCATCCAACAGCAGGGCTCCACATCGGTCTCATCGATGCCCCAGAAGGCCAGCTCCTCCTCATACAGGGGCCCGCACACGTCCGCGGGGCAGTGCAGCTTGCCAGTGCGGTAGTAATTCAGGATGTGGGCGAAGACGCCCGGGTGCCGGTCAAAGAAAAACTCATCCGTGCGGGGGTCATAGTCAAAGTGGCTGTGGGCATCGGGCTCAGCGATCCAGGCCAGCCGCGTGCCGGGCAGGGTGCGCAGGGTGCTGCGGTAAGTCTGGTGCCTAGTCCCTCCCACGTTGATCACAATGCGGTCGCTCTCGTCGCCCTGGCCCATCTCGTCTCTTATTAGGCATGTCGCAGACTCATCCAAGCAAGCACGGCAGGCAGCAAGCCCGTCAGGGGACGGCTGCTCGGCGGCAGTCGGTGCCTAAGCCGAGCCCCGCTCCGGGCCCGCGGGGGCGAGGGGCCCCGGCCAGCCCCGCTCCCCCGGGGCCGCTCCGAGGCGATGCCGGTGGCGGTGGCTCCCGGCGCTGCGCCGCCTCCGTCTGGAGTCAGACGCTCGGGGTCCGCGGCAGCTGCAGCCGCGGCGGAGGGGCAGGGGCAGGGGGGGCCATGCTCCGGGAGCGCGGGCGCTGCGGTGCCGGAGGGGGAGGGCCTTTCCCTGGTTGGACGTGGCCAAAAGCACAAGGAAA
>VYXC01011199.1:106641-126691 GCA_013397175.1 Platysteira castanea | reverse complement strand
GCTCCGGGCCCCGGGGCTGCGGGGAGAGCGCCCTCCCGCCCCGCTCACCTTCCCGCGGCCGCGCGGTGGTCACACCGGGGGTCCCCTTCGGGAGCGGCGGGGGTCGCGGTGCTGCCCCTCGCTCGGCTCTCAGCGACCCTCTCGAGCACCACTGACATGAGTCACGGCTGTGCTCGTCCTGCGTGAACTGGACTCGCTGAAGGGCGAAATGCAAGATCTCCCCAGGCGTAAATTTCTTGCCTCACGAGCAAGGGTACCCAGGGTTGTCATTTCCTATCGTGTCGTGCTTTTACTTGGTCCCACACACCTACACTACTCCATCTTTTCTCTGCTTTTCCTACTGTTCACTTCGGTGTTTTCCCCAACACCTGTGTTGGTAGGAAGTTGCAATTTCGATTTGTGTTTTTTATTCTTTTTTATTCTCATTAATTCACAAATAATGATAAGGGAAGTTTCAAAAAAACCCCAGTTCCTGTCTTGCGAGGAGCGTGAAGAACAGCAGGAAGATGGTTGTGTGGAAGGGAAGTAAGAGAGGTATGTAGACATGTTCTGTATTTTGTTTCATTTGCTAACAGTGTCTCAGGCAGAATGGGCTTATGGGAGAGCCTGGAGAGCTGAGCCTTCGCGGATTGACCATGGGAGGTCATGTCACGATGAATGGATAGGGTGGTGAGACATACAATTGAAGAGTACATGGTTAGGGAATGCTGCTGGAGTGTACAAGTGGTAGGGACAACATGATGCTCAATAGAAGAGGGCAGAGCAGGGGAATGTAGTTAGGTTGAACTTCATAGTATGACAGAAATTCAGATGTGTGGGAACAGCCAGTGAAGAACAAGTGGACGGCTGTCAAGGAGCACTCAGTGTGCTGAGGTTTGTGAGAGGAGATGCTTGGTTACCTGCAGCTTCCTTGCAGAGTGTTGCCTGGTTGGGATGCAGAGAAGAAAACTTTGCAGTAGCTGTGGTAAAATGAACCAAAGAGGTCTAACCAACAGATTTGTCTGTGAAAATGGCAACAGACTGGTCTTGAAGCTGCTGGGGTAGCTGGGGTAGAAGGAAGGCCTGGAACCTGGTGCTATTTTCGTGTGACTCTTGGGAAAAGGGAGGGAAGACAGTAGGAATGGGAGTATGTTACTCGGATCAGCTATGAATGAGAAATGGGAAAGTGAGGCTAAATCAAGGCAACTCTGCACTTTAGCTAGCACAAACTGATGAAAAATCTCCAGGAAGAGATGCCAGACAGCAACTTGAGCACTGGGACTGAACAGAGGCAGAAAGGTTGATGACAGAGGGAGAATCTGAGAATCACAAGTACAGAAACAGTATCTAAAATCCTTGAGAATTGCCAGCCAGAGGACGCAGAGGGAAAAGAGGGCTGTGAACCCAAGCCTGGCATTAAGAAAGGAAAAGAGGATGTTGACTCACTGACAGAAATGATACATGTGAAAATTCTTTTTAATCATAGTAAGTGCCTAGTTTTGCTACTAATAGAGCTGAGGATCAATGGGAAAGAACTCTAGGGTAGGTTCTGAGAGTTAACGAAGGCTGAGGAGGGCAGGTGACCCAGGAAATATGTTAAGGGACTGTGAATCCTAGGCCTGTGGCTTCTTCTGGTCACAGCTACAACTGTAAAGACTCTTTCCCAGCTTGTTAGCTCCTGCCTTCCGTGTTACCTTACCTGCAGTGAGTGATTCCTCTTCAGGAATTTCAGTGTTGGGATCTAAGGTGACTGTGGGGATGAAAGGGATATTGTGCAGCTTCTCTTGCTTGGATTTCCCTTCTTGTCTGGGGAACTGAAGGAAGGTGGTGCAGGACCTTAGATGTCATCTGGGAGTATATGTTAAAAGCTAGAAAGATTTTTTAAAGACAGTTTTCATGGACTCAGGTGGGAAGGCCACACTTAAGTGACCTGCAAGGTTTCTTTGAAGATACTAAAGCTGTAATTGATGAAGGAGCATTGGTAGAAACAGACGAGTTGGATATTTCAAAAGACATGCAAGAGGGCCCCAAATCAGAGACTGATAGGCAAGCGGGAGCTTGTGAGATCTGGAGCAAGATAGCTGCTGAAATAGAAGGTCTTTTAGATATATAAATTGGAACCTAAGTTTAGACATTATTTTTGTGTAGAAAATGAAAGATAACATAGTGTTTGAAGTTTATACTGAAGCTTGAGAGGGAAAGTGTTCAAAAATAATATCTTTATTGAACAAGGATCATGGCACAAAATAACTGCATATTAAGGCACAGAGTTTGCTTTGCATGGTAGATTACAGCACAATTTGCATTTGTTTAATTAGCCATAATTAGTAACACCAGATAGATGGCTGTTGGTTTGCATGGAATGAAAGTTTTAATACAGTCTAGCAGCTGCTATGTTTGAGGAAAGTTTTGCTTTCAGCTTACCATATAGCAATATAAAATTCTAGTTTAATTTTAAGAAATAATTTTCCGTAATTAGAAATATTTGGGTTATGATAGACAAAACATATCAACTAATTTTTCAAGTTCCAATTTGCAGACAAAAACTTCCTATGGAATTTTGATTAATCCCAAATTTGACAGTGGCACTTCTGTCCTCCTAGTCCCATGAAAAATAACAATGTTACAACTGGGTTTTATTCTGGTTTATGTTTGACACCTTTAAGTCTTTAAACATCTGGTTTATATTTGATATCTTTAAGGTGGACTTAATGTGAAGGTGGATGTGTAAGTCCAGGAGTTATCCTGTCTTTCTGTGATACTACGTGCCATTTTAAGTTAAATTGTTAATTAATCTTACTAAGTTTTACATGTTAAAAAGAACTAAACCAGCTTTAATAATGCTGGGAGACCCCTGTAGGAAGCACGGAGTAGGTAGGTTATCCAAATAGTTCACAGTCTGTTTGGAAAAGGATTATGGTATAGCAGCAGGTGCAGGTGTTGTTATCAGAAAATTTTTAAACGCATTAAAAGCTATTCACCTTGGAAATACATTTTGTTTCCTGAACTGATTCTAGTAACTGGTGAGAGATTTTGATGATCATCTATGTTCAGCTGGGGCTGACCAAAATAAGTGAGGAAAAAAAGCTGTAGAGTTTAGAAAGGTCTCTCTGAAGGCCTCCCTTGTGACACACCTACTACTCAGGAGAGTATATGTGCACTTTGAGCAGTCCTGTTGGTCTACCTATAATTTTAGCTATTCTTCTAATTCAAAAGTTTTAGTGGTGAGAGTGGAAGAACAACTTTAAGCCATAGATATATTTTAGTTTCTAAACTGCTGCGTAGGTGGCTTAGAGACTGAGTCCCCTCACTAATTTTATCTCTGGTGTTAGGTCACCTCACTGTTCTGATGAGACAGGAAGAGTAAGTCCTTCTTTCCCCTCTGTATCTGGTGTACTGGGATCACCTTGTTGCCCTATACTTCAGCATCCCCAGTGTAATCACATACAAGGAAAGGTAGGTTGTCTTTCAGACAGAAGTCTGAATTCTGTCTCCGATTAAAAAAAAACCTGGTGGGTTCACATGCTATTCTTTTGTTAATCCCACTGCTCCCTACTTCTTTAGCTGAGAACTGCAGTGATTTCTGTCTAACTCTAAAGGAGCTTTCTTCCCAATGTGGGAGATGACTGAGCGTATATTCCCTAATACTCCTAAACTTAGTAACGCATTAATTTGAAGTGGAACTTTAACATTTTATTTTATTTATTTTTATTTTTATTTTATTTTTTTTCATTATTGTGTGAAGATATTTTGCCACTTACCAAAGATGCTAGATTGACAGATCCAAATCCCGGTGCTGTACAGGCACAGAAATAAGAAATGCACATTAGGAAGCTCTGCTCTATTCTTTGGTGCTTTACCAGTGTATCAAGAGTACCTGATTCTGCACACCTCTGTAGCCTCTTCCTTCACTGGGGATTCTAGTGAGGATACCAACAATAGTGACAGCTGAAGAAGCTCCCACTCCTGAAATGTAAGCCCAGCTCTGAGTTCATCAGTCAGTTTATCTTCAAAGAAAAAGATTGACCCATTGTAACAATACGAAGAGGAAAAGGAGATGTTGGGAGAATCTGTGACTTTGTGCACAGCTCTGAATATAACTGGAGAGTACATTCAAAATGTTTGAAAGCTGGAGGAGGCTGAGAGAATTATTTGTGAGAGTTATAATCTCAAAAGAAAAGGCAGCCAGGGTTGGAAGGCCAGTTTTGCAATGCTTGAATGCTATAATTCAGCCTATGCTCTCTTGTATTAAATTCATGACAACTCAACAGTATTTCAGTGCAGTTCTTTATCAGTTTTAGATTACATCATGCCGTGAATTGCTCTATCTGTTAGCATTGATCCTTGTAAATCATTTGGTTTGAGGTCTTCAAATGGAAAGCTGTGATGCACTTCAGCATGCAATGTACTCATTTTGTCCTTGAAAATCATTTAAAAATAAAGCAGCTGCAATTGCATAGATGTTATTACTTTTCTGAAAGGCTAGATTTACCCCTCTGAACTGTCATTAATTGGATGAAAGCCTTTCACAGGAAGAATGAGAATGGAGGAAAAAATTGTGGGTTGGTGCTTGATGTTGGCTGAGGGAGTCATAGAGATGCTGCATGTCTGAAGAGCTGTGTAGCCCAAAGCCTGATGCAAAGAAGTCGTGACGCTTTTAATGAGAGTAACCAGAGCAGCAGAAGTTATGGCTAAGTGCTAGTTTCTGCACTTTTATAGCTGGATTTTTTATTCTTAATTACTTCAGTTTTGCTTGAATGTGTACTTCATTTCCATCCATGTTTTTCAACTGTTGCATGGCTTTGCTTTCAGCTGAGAAGCATTTGCTATGCTCTGCCACATGAGTTGCACTTGTTCTTCATCCATTTTTACTGGGCTGACATTTGTGAGTGAAGGGTCTTTTTGATTTGAAAATTCCTTTGGGATCCTTCAGAAAGTGCACATCAAACTGTGAGATAAATGGAAGCTGCTCTGGAAGAAAATTGAAGTAATATTGTGACATGTTAGAGATCATCTTTGGTCTTTATTCACTCCATTAACTAAGAGAAACTCCCACCTGAATCCATTTGGTTTTGCTGAAAATTTAGTTGAGATGGAACCAAGCAGATACAATGATGGAGATGGTGCCCACAAGTAAGGCGAGGTGGTGGAAGGGGTGTTCTGCTGCTTGCTGAAGGACTAGGGAGATTTCCAAACTGTCTTTCCTGTAGGGAAACTGTCTTTCCTGCTCCTTCCTGGCAAAAAGGGCAGTAAGCACTGCAAACAGCTGCTGAGTAGTCTGTGTCTCCCCCAGCTTCCTAAATCCACCATGTAGCTGGACTGGGTGGACAACTGTGCTTTTGGAGCACATCCTTCACTCAAGGCTATAGTAAAAGTGTCAACATTTGTGTTTGATGAGACACTGCCAAAACAGAAATAATTGTTCCTCAAGACATCATGGGCCTAAATCCTAGCAAAAGCTACTTTATGCATCTGAAATGAGGCATACAGCTAACGCACCACTTTGTTACAATGCGGAGTTATGGAAGGATATGGATTTGCCCCTTGTCTTCCTCGTGCTGATCTAGGTGTGATCCAGCAAAAAAACAGCTGGTGACAAGGAAAATTGAGCTTACACAATTGGAAGTTTCCTGTCAGCACGTAACAAAAAAACCCTTATCTAAACTTGTGTTACGATGAGCTGAGCTCAGTCATCCTGAGGGCTCCCAATGTGCATTGCCAAAAGAGCAATTCTGATATAGGTCAGAACTATTTAACTCCTACCATGTACTATAGCTAGAGTTTCAGAAAGGGTCAGGGACTTGGCTTTATTTTAATAGTTGATTTGTTTTGGGGAGTCCTAAAAGGTCCTTGGCTTTCTCAGACTGGCCTAGTCAGCCTTTCCTGAAAACAAAACTCTACTAATGCTGTCATTACGTTTTTAAGATCTCAGCCAATTTGCAGGTGCATGAACATAGCAACAGACACAAACACATAGATACAGACATATGTATTTCACAACTACTATATACAGAATACAGAACAGGAGGTGCTAGTCTTTTCTTGAAAAAGGCATGCAGCTCTCAGTGCTGCAAGCGCATCTTTTTCATTTAACCACCAAAAAACCAGGAAAAAAATAGGGTCTGTTTCTGACCGAGGAGCATGGAATATGCTGCATTTTATAAAATGTATGTGCTTGCCCATCAGCTGACTATTTCTCTAATACATCAAAATAATTAGAACATTTCTTCTCTTTTTTTTGACTGAAATCAGAACTTTATTTTTGTTGAATGAATCACTTTTCACAGCTGTTATTACTTCTTCAGCCTACTCTGAGTTCACAATAGTAACTGAAATGTCCTCAGACAAGCAAATGGGAAAATGGCCTCTAAGTCTTTATTGTTATAAATGATTTGTAAAACTTTAGATGTTGAAAGGTAAGAGTGGTTTAAATAAATCTCAACAATGCTGACTCAAAGATTTAAAGCATTGCTTAAATCCCTTGATTAACCCAGCTTCTCAATATTTGACATGAATCAATAACTCTGAGATGTCTTTTCTCTCCTCTAGCTTTGTAAATATTTACGCAGCCAGTCCCATGAAATATGACATTTAATCCTGTTGAAGTAATTATTTGAATGCTGCATATGAAGAGATATAAAGTATAATAGTTCCAGTGATGCTAGTTAAATAATTGGCACTAAGGATGAAATCTGCTGCATTTCTTTTGTCAATAGCCAGGATTTATACAATGTAACTGTGAGTAAATGGAAAGCCAAATCCACTTGCTGTCCCAAATCTGGGAAAGCTGCTGGGAATGCAGTTTTCTTTATCCTGTCTCATGCTTGTGCCTGTGCCTTAGCATTAACAGCAGCCTTTTGTTCCAGTTAAATGATGTGTTGAGAGCTAGATTAAAGCCAATAGTAAAGGAATGGCACCTCTATTAGCTCGTCCTCTGCCGTTCTTTTCTGGACCATGCTATAATGAATGCTCTCTGCCTCCAGGAAGCAGGAAGATGCTCTACCCAGAGTTTCCAGGACCTGGGGAAGACTTCTGTAGGAATCCAGTGCAAAAGAACTATAACAACTCTTCAGATTGTGGCTGGAATTCCGAGTAACATGCAAGATTTGCAGCAGGTTTGTATTTAAATGATTTCATTTAAGAAGCACAGTGATATGCTTGTTCCTATGACACTGCACTTTTAGTCATTGTTTACTGATTCAGCCTGATTCATCTGTGGATTCTGCCAGGTTTTGCAGTTGTAGTCTTTGCCTCTAGGTAGTCCAGCAGTAGAAGGAATTGGGGAATAATGAGGAAGCAGAGAAAGATCACAGTGGGACAAGATATTCAGAGCTGGCCAGCAAGAAATCAGAATTGGGTCTTCCTTCAGAAACGCTCCATTTTCATACAAATTTAGACCTTTCTGTTCTTCTAGGATGGATTCTCATCCTAAGAGGGCCTACAATAGCATGTTTATTGGCTTTCCTATGAAGCAATGAGAAAAAAAGCAGTGTCCAGTTCTCAAATCTACAATAAAAACCTTTATTTTTCTTAGAAAATTTTCCAGCTGTAATAAAAAATACAGTAGATTTCTACAGGTTGTTCTGAAATTGTCCTTCAGCTTATCCTGCCTGTTAAAAAGTGGAGGAAAAGATTGCTTGTGTGGTAGTAATTCAGGATGTGGGGAAAGATGTTTTTTATTTGCTTTATCGTGCCAAACCCCTTAAGAACCCTTCATTATATGGAAAAATCTTCATGCAGAAGTGCAGACGTGGTGCTGTGCTTGTGTGGCTCAGTTTGACCACGGCATAATCCAAGCAGAGAGATGTGTGGTCCAAAGGACAGTGCACCACTGAAAAGGTGACGTGGGAAGTCAGTGAAATTACTGTCAGTTTTCCTGAGTCTGTGCTTACACAGCCCTTAGGAGGTATTTTGACCAATATATCCACAAATATGTATAATTCTAGTTAGGGTGAAATCCAGATTGCATTTGGGCTACTAATGGAATCTTCTTCAGCTTTGCTTCCATATTATGTTGTATTGCTTGTCTTATTGACTATTTCTCCTCTCCCAACCCTAGACTGAAGAGGATCTGCAGAATGCTGCTTCTATTTAGGGATGTATTTTCAGGTACTTTAAGGTTAAAAAAAAAAAAGATGTTTCTAAACAAAGGTTTTCATTTTCAGGTACACCAGAAAGTTTTGAAGGCCCGAGAGATTTGGGGGGATTTGGTCCAGTTGGAAAGCAGGCTAGAGATAGTATATCAAAGTATGAATTAAAACTTTCGAAGATAGAAATATAAAACTGGTTATCTTGGTTACAAAAAAGTAAAATATTTGCTTACACTGGCCAATTAATGTTAAAGTGTAGATACCAAGTTAACAAGTACATAAAATAGCAATGGGACAAATTAAGAGAGGAGCCTTAATGTGCGTAGACGTTTGCTCAGTCAACCAAAGTTCCTAAAGGGTCAGCTGCAAGTCTGGAAATATAAACACTGGTGTCTAAGATAGAAAATGTTATTTTGGATTTTTTTCTCTTTCTCCATTGTGTGTTTTACCACAAAACCAAACAAAAAAGGCCACAGGTAATGGTCATGGAGTGCTTGAAGGGCATTTGCCTTCCCTCATCACAAAGTGAAGGTATGTCAGACACAGCTACAAAACATACATGCAGGAATCACTGTGTACATAAGAGCTGTGAGGACTAGGTGATCTGATCAATCTTTTCTGTATCTCTTGTTAATAATAATTATTTGTACTTAAAAGAAGGAATAATGTTTTGGCACCCACATTTACAGAATAGTTGGTTTGGGGTTTTTTTCCCCCTTAGATGCACGGCAGAACTCAGAATTCTTATGGCAAAAAAAGGCCAGAGAGCAGATGAGGTGAAATGACAGATTCGGGTAAAACATGAGCAGCCAGCTCACAACAAGCGAGTTCAGTGCGTGACAATCTTCCTGCTCTTCCCTAGGGACTGAGCAGAACGGTTCAAGAAGGAGCAGATGGAAACAGCTGCCAACAGATGAGTACTGGAATGGATTCAAGCCACACTACTTGCTGGAACCTGAGAGCTTGTGATGGCCTGAGCTTCCCCAACCACAGGTATCTAAGATTTGGAACCAGGCAGCTGTCAGTCAGTTCTTATTTATGTGGCCAGAAAAAACCCACTGTTGTCTTATGGTGTGGGAAATCTTATAAGCTGTGGCTGCAGATAGTACTAAAGATAAAAGAACCCTACTAAGATATTTTTCATGAATGTGTCTCTCTCATAATCCATTCACTCAAAATGGTTGTTTCTCTTGACCTTGAGCTGAGATTTAACAGGTGGGTAAAAGATAAATTTAGGAAATCTAGTGATGCAATGCTGACACTTTTATGTCTTCTTGCATAATTTCGAGCATACCATGAAGAATAATAAATGGCAAAAGCTTAAGTGTCCTTGGCAAACAAACAAACAGAATAGCACCCTGTGATATTTTTACCTTTGTTTCCCCTCACCACACACACTTTTTACTCCCACAGAGCTTGAAATATTAACCCAGCATGTTAATTTATTTCTTCCAGAGTTGCCCTGACCATTGCATTTAACATCTCTCTTGGAAGTACTTCAAACCAAGTGGTTGGCTCCATCTCTAGCTTTGTTAATTAGGCACATTACTTGGTTGCTTTTTCTCATATCACTTAATGTAATTGGCATTTGTGAAGCTTTTGAAAGGCATGTTTGGGACTACATTTTGTGCAGCTGGCTTTCAACTGCAAGCTGTTTCAAGTTGTGGATCTGTAGAGGACAGCCTTTGAGAGCGTAGAGCATGTGTGCCTAGCACATACCATGCTTCCTTTCCAAAGGGAACAGAGGGATGGAAGTGTGGCCTGTCCCACACAAAGGAATATGTGTGACACATGAACCCCCCTCCATACATTTGTATTTCTATGGCATTAGATCTGTAATGAGAACATCACATGCCCTGGTTGAAGAACGGGTCTCCCTTTACAAGCTGTTGTAAAGCTTTGCTCTGGGATGGTCTTCATTCCAACCTGTGGGCCACACATAGGGGTACCTTGCCATATGGACACAAAAACCTGTGGTTTTTCCATAAAAGTGCATCTTTGAGCATCCATACTCAAAGCATGAGTTTGTACCTGCTGTAATAATTCCAGCAGATAAGGGCACCAACACTGTGTCAACTGCCAGCAAGACTGATGAATTTACACTGGGAAGGAATTCGGCTCATTGATTTCAGTTATCCTGGTGTGAAATGATACTCTCTACCTGAGCTGAGAAAGAGTTAGATGGGAGAGTTTAGGGGGTAAAGAAAGGCATATGTGCGCTAAAAAAAAAGATGTCAAAGTCCTGTTTTTCATGGAAAGGCTGCCCTCCGGTGGCCTGGAGAAAAGCCTACACACTGCTTGTTGGTTCAGTAGTGTATTTTCACACTGCAGCAAGCAGCAGCTCTCAAATGTGGATTGTCTAGGCTCCCGCCTCAGGAGAGCCACAGGTGCCATACGAACAAGTAAAGAAGTTCATAAAAAAAAGGTATTGCTTTATTTGGTTTAGGATTCAGAAGCAGGGCATCAATGTGAAAGAAAGGAATGTTGTGTGGCCAAAGTAAAGTGAATCATAGAATGTTTGGGGTTGGAAAGGACCTTAAAGATCATCTCATTCCAACCTGTCTGCCATGGGCAGGGACACCTTTCACTAGACCAGGTTTCTCAGAGCTCCATCCAGCCTAGCCTTGAACACTGTCAGAGATGGGGCACCCACAGCTTCTTTGGGCAGCCTGTTCCAGTGCCCTACCACTCTCACAGTAAAGAATTTCTCCCTAATATCTAATCTAAACCTACTCCCTTTCAGTTTGAAGCCATTCCCCCTTGTTCTGTCACTACATGGTCTTTTAAATTGTCCCTGTTTTTCTTTTTTGTATTTTCCCTCTGGGTACTGGAAGGCCACCCTGAAGCCTTCTCTTTTCCAGGCTGAATAATCTCAACTCTTTCAGCCTTTCCTCATAGGAGAGGTGCTCCATCCCTCTAATCATCCTGGTGGCCTCCTCTGGACTTGCTCCAACAGGTCAATATCCTTCCTGTGCTGAGGACCCAGAGTTGGATGCAGTGCTCCAGGTGGAATCTCACCAGAGCAGAGTAGTGGGGAAAATCACCTCCCTTGGTCTAGCGGCCAAGATTTGTGTCCTACTGGGAGACTTTGTCACCCCAGAATTGCATCATGGTCCTGCTGTCATCTGTGGTTCCTGTGCATCCTCCCCACCTGCCTTCTGGCAAGCAGGTGTCTGCCCCAGGACCACTGCTCTCAGC
Source organism: Platysteira castanea (assembly GCA_013397175.1). Taxonomy (NCBI): domain Eukaryota; kingdom Metazoa; phylum Chordata; class Aves; order Passeriformes; genus Platysteira; species Platysteira castanea. The sequence continues at coordinate 115,424 of VYXC01011199.1, read as the reverse complement.
ACAGGCCGTACAATGCCTTCAGACCTTCCACTTACTCCCTCCTTTTGTCTTTATTTTTCACTTAAAACAAAGAAGAATAGAGTGGTGCCCCAAAATCTGTCTAGCAATAAAAAAGCCAAAACCCAACCAACCATACTATTCCTACAGTTTTTTCTCTCGGTTTCTCTAGAAGGCTCTTGGTAGGGAAGAGTTTGGTTTTCCCAATATATTTTTCCTGATGTTCCTAGTGTACAGGGCTCCAGGTGCTGACTGAAGGCTGTGAATATTTTTGCTGTTTCTGCACCAACACACCCTACATTATGGAAAGATGATAGAATATGGAATTCACCAAGCAACGATTTTAGAAAGAAATGCAGTTTACATTTTTTCCAGCAGATGTGGCTGTTGGACCAGAAAAGGCTCAAGGTCAGTTCAGGTGGGTGGGTTAGGGAGGACTGTGGCGATGGGGAGACCCCCTTTTACTGCCATGGATATGCAGCACTAGGTAACTGTGCTGAGACACAGACTTCTGAGTGAATCTGACTCCAAACAAAAAAACCCAACACCCCAATCATGTGATCAACAACCTCCCTCAATCGTGATTAAGTGGGTTACTGTCTGTTGGAGTTTTTAGTAAATTTTTTTATAAACAATTACAGTATTTGCCTCCCTATTAATAGATGTGAGGTTATTCATTGAGTATTACATAAAATAGCACACTTGCTGATGTTGCTAAGACATCTGTAGATGATAAAAGTTACTGGGGTTTTAGAAAGAAAATGTGAGTTCAGTGCCATGTTGACTGTGTTATTGGGAAACCCCTGAGGTTTTCTGTCACCCCATTGGTACAGGATATGTCAGTTTTCACCATTAACTTACAATGTTAGGCTCTTTATTCACACGTGGCTGTGTATACAAGATATAGGTTTCTGGGTCTACACGGAAATTTCTAAGTGTCTTGTACTGGCCCAAGTGGCTCTTCTGTATTATTAGGGACCATCCTCTCCCTCGTTAGCCCTGAAATGTCAAACATTGAAAGGTCTCCACTTAATGACATTCCCAGTTGTGCAACCAGCCTGTTGAGAAGGGAGCATGCTGCATCCATCAAGGAGAGGAGGTCATGGCTGTTCAGCAGTTTTACTAGAAAACCAGTGATTTGAAAGGCTGAGGGAGGGCAAGCTGATAGTAAATAGTGCTTAATGAGGTACTTGGATGTGCCTCCCAAGATGATCTCTAGGTCGTGCTGTCAGAGATTTGCACTCTGACTCTACAAAAACCTTTTTACCACTGCTTGTGAAGCCAAGACTGCCACATGCAAGTTATGTGAAATGACCTTCATACCATCTCCTGCTATCACAGGCTCCATGTCAGCCACTCATTTAGGAACGGCTGTAGGCTTTCAGCACTATTATGGGGGCAGTTTCTGGTTTGTACTTTCAAGATCAGGTGAGCACTAAAGCCTGGCAGCTTGTTCAGAGGGTTGTGCTCAGGGGGATCGGCACATCTGAAAGCGTTGTGACAGAAATGGGTCAGTGACCAGAGCACGAGCGAAGGGTCACAGCAGGGAGTTTGTCCTGGCTTTGCACTGCTATGTGAACACCATCCCAGACAGTATTATGTGCAGTACTCTGAAAATATTCCTACTGAAGCTGGAAATATTCCTACTGATTTCAAGGAAATTTTTAAACAAAAAGGAAATTCTAATTTATTCTTATTAAAATTCATGAGGTGTGAGGTACAAATGTTTCCTTGTCCGTTTTGGATGTAGTTGTTCTGAAGATAGCAGTTTTGGCCCTTTGCACACTTTGAGCCTTTCAAATATCTCTGCAAAATACAAGATGTAAAATGAAAACTGTTTTTCCTTCCACTTTCAAGGGGGTTTTGTAGGGGCTTTATCTAGAGTTGAAAATGACAAGTCATTTTAGAAGAGCGGCATCTGGTGTGAAGCAACTGCCAATTTAATATTTCTTTAACATATTTGGATACAGATAATAAAATCTTTTTAAAGAGAAAAAATATACCAGGAATAGTTCATAAATCTTATACCTAAAATTGAATGTTCAGTATGTGAAATACTTCTGTAGCAGCTTCAATGATAATGCGGGAAATGGTGTTTAAAATTGTTATTTGAAAACCCAGGAATTTTATTGCACTTTGTTGTGAAATATTGAAAGTAGGAAAAGGATCCTCTTCATTCTCATACTTGCAAATGATCTGATGAAATATAAAATTGGAGCGTTTAGTATATGTAAGTGAGGTATAAATTTATTCCTCTTCACTTTTTCCATAGCAGTGGTTTGAGCAAGATAAACCAGTAATACTGTGTTTGTCATGCAGTGCTTTCTTAAGTTACCAAATCAAACCAAACATTCCTAAAATGCACACTTACCAGTATGTTTGAAGACAGTTACTTTCCTTTAATTGTTTTTATCTGGATAACTTTCCCTTTGGATGTAGTGTTCCTTAGGAAACATCATATTCAACCGGAACCTGTGTGACATAAACTTTCGGACTGTCAGTGTGTGTTCGTAGCCCATGCTGGAGCACATCTGTAGACCAAGTTAGGCTGCACTTTGTCGTGTAGGATCAGCCCTAAATGCCTAAATTCATCTTCAGGAGCCCGATTTAAGAACCAAAGTTTATAAATGTTGGATCAGTCTTGCATATGCTCCTTGGCTGTGTCAGAACTAAACTAAAGCTCTGAATCCAAATATTACGAGCTTCAAAATACTTATTCATAGACTGGGATATACTTCTATCAGCAACATGCTGTCCTCTTGATGCATAGGGCTTTGTTTTAAATATATTTATTGCTGTAGAAATAAACAGGAAGAAATTGCACAGGGAACAATTTTCCTTATCTAAGTAAAAGAAAAAAATATATCTGTAACCTAAACATGTATTTATCAGTGCTGATGCCCTTTGGCCTTACTCCAGTGAACTTTTCTCACTGACATCAATGGGAGAAAGATGGGCTTTGCATAGGAAACCTATGAATATTTTTTCTTCATCATCCATCCATCCATCTATTTTGGGATGTGCTAAATGCCTGTTCTCTGTTGTAACATTAACATCAGTATGTGGAAACTCGGGTGGCTAAAATAAATCAGTGAAATGCAATATACATGACTTCACATGGAACTGTGTGCACATTGTTGAGCATGAGTGCCCTGTGCCTGCTCTGCCATGCCAGCCCTACAGCCAGGTACCCCATTGTGTCCCTCTGAAGTGGGGTGCAAGCAAGGCAGGCATGAACTCTGTGCTGCCAGTATGCCCAGAGCCTCTGTCATTCCTGAGGTGGCAAAATACTTTTTGGTTGTCATTAAATGGCAGTAAAATTCTTACTTTTACCAGCCTTAAATTATGGGGATTAAAAGATCTTTAGTATTTCACAAAAGCATTTTTTTGGATCTTTTGCATTGTGGGTCTGATTGAGTGTCTGCTGAAGGCAGTGTAAATGATATTGATGTGTGAGGTCCTGGTTTGTGAGGCAATTGTCTCTCCTTAGCTTTTGTAAGTTAGGGATGCAGGCTTCCAGCTAACCTGGGTTGTTTTTCTGAACTTACTAGAGATCCTCCTGATTTGTGCTAGTACGAATTAGCACATTCTCACATTCATTGGATTTTTATTTTTAATGGAAAAACAAAAGGGGTAAGCTCAATCTTTATGGGCTGGAGTGTTTTCTGCCCACAGGGAAATCAATGGGAGACCTTTACAAAGTTGATGAACTTTGATGAAGATGCTGAGTGGCCAGTCCTGCCTTGGAGTGCCCTCCAATCCTTGGGAACCTGGGCTGCTCCACAGAATGGTCCTGCGCCTCAACACTGATTTATCATCCACCATGACCACAAGCTCATGGATGAGGAAGGAATACCCATGGCTGCTACCATCCTTGCCCCTCCGGCTTCAGATAAATCAGCAAGCTTGGAGCATGCCTGCCCCAGGAAAAAGGAGAAGCAACTGCATTGCTCTGCTCAACACACGGCAGCTTGCTCCTCTCCACAGAACATTGATCTTCAAGGCCCTACATTATTAAATGAGTGGGAGACGTTCCCTGGAATTAGCTGTTCCCTCTTTCTTTTTCCTGCTGAAGAGGTAAGAGCTGCACAAACTCCCTCTTTAATAGTTGCCTAACAGAGAATACAATGACTAATCTGCCATCAAAGTATTTAGGGATGATGATGATACCTAGATTGGTTTTCAGTGTGTTTTTTGCTTTTATTTTACTGTGATGTTTATCCAAAGTCCATAAATCATAGGGATGTGATAAGAAACAGGTTGTAGTTGGTGGTTATTCTTGTCCAGCTGCACAGAAATGCCCTGATGGTCACTTTCCAATGACAACCAGCTCAAGGCTTAACATTTTTCAGTTGCACAGCCAGCTTTCAAGGTTACACATAGATACTGAATGAAACAGAGCCCACTGGTTATTTTTAGAGAGGCTCTAAACAAGAAGTAAATCCCTGGAGCAATGCTGCCAGAGATGCATAAAGTTCAAATCCAAATTAAAACTGCCTATCTTTGGCCTAAATTCCAACTTGAACTTGAGGAAAACTGTGATCTGTAACTTGAACTTTATGACAAAAACTCCTTTGCCATTAATTTTTAATACCTGAGAATACATGAACATGGTACAAACACTTGAAAAATAGAATTTGAATGAAAAATGTGGACATTTGTCCAAAAATGTAGTTCTTGGTCTTGTGAGATAGTATTGTATGACTTTAAATTTCAGTAGCTACATTGGAATTTGGAGAGTCTAATTTTTTGTGATTCCTAGTTTCAACACATCTTTGTAAGATCAATTCCTACAATGTAATTGTAAATTTTGGGGGCAGGAGGAACATGCTTATTTACTGATCCCTTTAATAATGACCTGTGATGCTCAGGTCTTGGTTTAGCAATGACCACGACAGAATACGAAGAAAGTAGACCCCTTGTCAGCAGCATATTTATGCAAAGTAGTGCAACTGAAGCATGTTCTTGATTGCTTTGCTGAATCAGAGCCTGTATCTTCTTCCTGCCAAGGCAGAGATCTAATACCACTCCTAAATGCACCAGTAATTCTAGAAGCCCTAATGAAAGTCAAGATAACACCACAGATTTTATAAATAAGGGTCTTTATTTAGAATACTGTTGAAAACATTCTTGGCAACCACATCGTATAAATATATAAAGTTAAAGTTTGACACAACAAACCAAGCAATATTAAATATTTTAAAATTTTTTCCCTTTTTAAGTTTTGCTTTTGTTTCTTTTTTTTTAGTTTTATTTATTTTGCTCTTTTTTCCTTTTTTTCTTTTTTTGTTTTTTTGGAAAGCAACTCTTATTTACAATTATACAAAAGTTTTATAAAAAATGGTCCGCAACCTTATTTTGGCCAGAACAGGCGTAATAGGAAGGATCTGTCATGCCACTACTGCTGTAGGTTTCTATTTTTCTCCACATTCAAGAGCCAGCTTCCTATTCCCCACAGCCCAGATTAAACATTGGCCATTTCATGGTGTACAACTTTATCTCTAGACGTATTAAATAACTTTAGTTTAACAACCAATAAATAACTATGTGTATTTTGAAGTGATACAGATCTGCAAAGTTATATAGTTGAAGGAATTTTCAGTGATATTTTAAAACTGGAACAAGTCTTAAGAAGTCTTTTCAACCTTAGAAGGCAGGTCTTGAGCGTGGCCAAATTGAGCAAATTGTTTTTGGTGCAGTCCAGCTGGAGGGGTCCTTATAGCACTTGGTAGATGGGGTTGCTGCTGCTGTTATCCTGCGGAAGTGGGGTGCAGTTGGTGGGGGAAGGAATTTGGGCTCCACCATCACTCAGACTCACGCCCTCTGGAGGGGAACAGGGACTCCCTTCAGCAACAGTTTCCACTGGAGGCAGTATAGGGCATGTGGAATTCTCTGTGGAAATCCTCTCTACAATGCTTGAGAGGCAATCAAGACTTGAAACAACAGAACTCTTCCCATGCTTTGGATCTAAAAAACAGACAAAAAGGTGCTCAGATTATCCACTGGGTCCTTAACATCAGTGGGCAGCACATATTTGTGAGCAAGAGAAGACTCAGAGAAAATGAATATTGGTGAAGGACACCAATTATCAGAAAACAGGTTGTCATTTCAAAATGGAAGACAGGCCCAAGCACAATGTGCTGCTCTGGGGGCAGGGAGGATCCAAGGCTTCACTGAGTCCATAGAAAGGGAAGAACAGATTTGAAATCAATCGTAAATTACTCCAGTTTGGATCAATGACAGAGTAAGAAGAGTCTTCACATAAGATATGGTTAAAAGCTGAAAATTAGTTGCAGAGAACACACTTCTATCCAAATGTTATACTTGCAAAATAGGAAATACAACTATAACACATCCCCTTATTTGCCAATACTCCTAGAGAAAATCCAATGCCTCTACCAGCAGCAATGGCTCGCTGGCTGGAAAGGCAGGTTCCTCTCTCAGCCCAGCTGGACACAGAGCAGGCACAGGAAAGCTGCTGCACTGCCTGCCTCTGTCTCAGTGTTCCACACTGCCGTTAGGGCACGTACTCACCATTTGGGGACTCTGTGTAGTAGCTGCTGTCATAGCTGTTCCTTCTGCGGGAGCTGCAAGGAGGCCCGCTGTACTCCATCTGGGAAGGAGAGAAATTCAAGTTGAGGTCAGACGCTTACCCAAATCCCAGTAACCACCTAATTTCATATTTCAGTCTCTAGTCTGTGCCATCATTCCAGTCCTGGCTGAAATGCCATCAAGTTGAAGATTCTTTGAGTGAGGAAGAACATAACTTGGCTAGAAGGGGATCCACCCCAGAATATTTTATGTGGCACAGCTGCTCCATGGGAAAGTTACCACTGTTGCATTGAATGCTGCAGCTTTAGAAATGAAATGAGGCTTTCCAGCATTCTGATCAGATACAGCCCTTCACGTATCTTTAGTTTACAACAGGGAGACTGAAAGAGGAATGATGTCTTTTTAATTTAGTTTTTGAAGATTTTTCTAAACATTAATTCCTCTTTAAAAGCCTGTCTACCCTTGTCCATTTCTATTTCCTTCAGTTTCTCTTCCCATTTCCATTTCGTATAGAAAATGCTACAGAACATTGACTAATGCATTTGTTTCCAGTACTTCAATACACAACAAAATTCCTCTATTAAAATAGGCTGTATCTTGAAGAGGAATAATTTGTGTAAATTTCTCCAATCTGTCAAGTATCTCATAATCACAGATACTCAACTCAGTAAAGATTATTCCCAGAGCACAAAAAGCAATCTCTGGTCTCAAAGTGCTGTTCATGGCCTGTCCGGAGAGCTGTCCTGGACTCTGGTCACCACATCCCACCAGTCCAGAGTCAGACCAGAGGCTGAACCTACAGCCCCAGCCAAAAAATGTGGGGATAAGACACCCTCTCTGGCACCCACCCTTCTTCCCCTGTGCCCATAATGCCCATAAGCCCAGGACTGAAAGCTTGGATTCTCCTTCGTATTGCTTCTAAGTATGTATGGAGGGGGATGAAGTGAGTGAGAAGAGAAATGGAGAACCTTTTTCTTAAGGAAGGGTTAAGAAAAACAATTCTTGTTGCTTAGACCCTCCTTCTGTTATCATGATAAATAGCAGAAAACAAAACCCAGACTCTTATCAATTCCCATGTAACTATCATGTCCGAGGGGGGCCCTTCCTCTCTGCTGTCCTTAGAGGATTCAAAGGTAATGACAGAGCAGAGGATGGAAACAGATGCCTCGGGAGCTACGGGAGCACAGGCAGTGCCCCCCGGTGCCCATCCCAGGCAACTTCCTGAAGTCCTCCCCCAGCAGCTTTCCCCTGGCTCCTCCAGGACATGGGGAACCTGCCTAATTTCTCATCCCAGGGAACAAAGTGTGTAAGGGATTCTTCTCCTTTCCCAGAGATCCTGTCATGTGGGGACCCAACCTCCCCTCGCTGTGGGTGCTCAAGGCACGAGAAAAGACTTTGTCTTCTGCCTGGGGACGTACAGAAGGCAGCTGCTATAAGGAAGGCAGGAAGAGGCGACTCGCCCTGCTCAGGTTTGGACCAACAACGTCCAGGGCACCTTGGTGGCAGGGAGTCCTCCCTGGGGCACTCACCATGCCGTCGGAGCAGTTGGAGCGGGGGCTGGAGGCATCCGATTCCCCGCTGTAGTGCTCCAGCACCGGGTAATAAGCGTCCTCCTGCTCCCGCAGCAGGGCCTGCAGGCTCTCGATGTAGCGGATGGCGTTGCGCAGGATCTCCACCTTGGGCAGGCGCTGGTTGGGGTTGGTGGAGGTGCAGCGCTTGAGGGTCTCGAAGGCCTCGTTGACCTTGCTGAGCCGCCGGCGCTCCCTCATGGTGGCGGCCTTACGGCGGTCGGCGTTGGTGGTCTTCCTCTTGCACGCCTTGCAGGCCCACAGCAGGCAGCGCCCAGCCTGGTGGTGCCCGCTGGGCGCCCGGACGTGCTCCTCCTCGTGCCCGTGGTGGTGCCCGTGGTGGTGCGGGTGCTCCTCGGGCTTCAGCAGACCCCCGACGTGCACCAGCCGGGGGTCCAGGTCCTCGAAGAAGTGCATGTCCGACGTGTTGAAGCACGGGTCATCGTAGAAGTCATCGGCGGCTGTGAAGGAGCAGAGGGAGCCCTCCGTCATCTCCATGGGGCCCAGTAAGTCCATGGGGGCGGCGGAGGGGACAGCGGCTGGGCCAGAGGTGACAGCGAGGGGCTCAGAACGGAGGGGCCTTCGACCGGGCTGCTCTGCGGCCGGGCGGGTGCGCGGAGCCGAGACCCTTGCAGCCTCTGCTAGGCGAGGCCACCAGCGCTGGCT
>VYXC01011199.1:0-106299 GCA_013397175.1 Platysteira castanea | reverse complement strand
GGTCGCGGTGGCGCTGCGGCGGGAGCGCCCGCAGGGGGCGGTGTGGGCCCGTCCCAGCGGGTAGCGCCGCGGCGCGCCAGCCTTCCCTCGGGAATCCCGCGTCCCTGCGGACACCGGCGTTCCGCGTTCCTCTCCCAGCCCTGGTCACCTTCACTGGGAAACCTTTGGAGAGGTGGAGCTCACCTCGTGCCGCGGCATTTTGCTGCGGTTGCGCCGCAGTTGGATGGCTTGCGCGATAAGGATTTATTTCTAGCAGTGGGAGAGTTTGGAGCTTGGGGAAATGGGATGGGTTTTGGTAATGTCTCTCAAGGGTGCCAGAGTTTTTACTCTGGTTTTTTGAGTATCATTTGAGATAAGAAATTAGGTTCTTCTCAGAGGACTTCAATAATTCAACTATGTGATTTCACTGACTTCATGATTAAAATAGTAATGCATATATTTAATGTCCCACAAGCTAAAGTTAATTTCTCTTCTGCAGTTATAAACGTTGGCAAAATTTCAGCTCATTCAAAATCAGCAGCAAAACTCTGTCTTCAGTCGACAAGGGGCTGACTGACGGAATCTGAAAAGGTAAAACACATCCATCAATGAGCAATCCCCAGTCCATGTGCCTATGACTTCTCTGATGGGCTGTCATGATGGTGGCTTCTTTTGTTGTTACATGATCTGGTTTTTGGCAAAAATTCCTAATCTGCAGTCCCCATTTTCTACTTACCTAAATATCTTTGAGTACAGACCAAGATAAGAACTATAAGTTGCATTCTGTCAGTGTTCCTAAAAGTTTTATTTAAAGACAAAACTGTATGTTTTGGACTCTGTACAAACTCATTCTTTCACTGTACCCAGTGCAGAAAAGCAGTATGTCCCAAGGAGATCAGCTACTGACCACCCCTACACATTTAGAAATGCATCTCTCAGCTGTTCCTGAGAGGCAGAGTGGCAGCCTGTGGAGACACTTCATTGTTATTACAGGGGTTCTTTGATCCAGAAAGAATAAAGATATTTGTTTTTAAATCTTCATTGAACAGCTAGTGAAGTAAAAATAATTTGTATTCAAAATAGTGCAAGGTAAACAATAATGTAAAATAAGTGGAAATAAGAAAGAGTTTTATGCTGTCATAACTGAACATGTAAAATGGGATATCAAGGCTTGGTGCTGGCAGTGTGAACCACTCAAGACACTTAAACTCTCTCCAGACCATTGGTTTGATTTTTGGAAAAAGGTAATTTAACCTAATATTTAGTCAGTATTGCAGCCTATTCTGTCGCTGTGTGTTTCTAGCTTATATGTGACCCCAGGGAAAGACACTAGATTATTCGAATGCATAGGGGTTACCTTGGCCAAAGTGGTAACAAACAGTGGGGCTTGGACAAGCACTGCAGGGAGTTTGCCAATAATTGCCCATGAATGTGGGCTCAAGTGCTTGAATTTATCCAAGTGAAAAGGTCAGGAGAAGGCTGTGACCAGACAGTAAATTCCACACAGTGATCTTCCAGGGAAGGTGCCCTTGAGGACACCTTCCTTTGGGTTTGGACATGCTGGTCTCCAGAGGTCCTTTCCAACCCTAACAATTATGTGATTCTTTAATTCCCTGCTGCTGCCACCAGTAGCATCCACTTTCCAGTGTAATTCCCAAAGACAGGTGTGTCCAGAAAGATGTTGCCTGGTACAGTGGGGCCTGAAAAAACATCCTTGCAAAGAACAAACCCTGAGATGTTCTTCTCAGTTTTGTGTGGCCACGGTGGAGAGGATAAGGACAGAACAATCTCCACTTGCAGGCTTCTAAGTGCATTCCTCACTTTGAGAGCAGGCGACCATAGGTTGTGCTTATGGCAAGCATTTACAAGTATTCCATTGTTAAACCTCTTTGGAAGTCTCTGGGGCTGTAACTCATAATTTGAGTAACGATTAGATCTCTCCAGAGCTTCCAGTTTGGATGCTGTGTTTAGGGTACTGGTACTGCACTAGCTATTCAGAGCTGCCCCAGGTTATGTGTTTGGATTGTTTGGGCATGGCTTTGGAAGCACAGATACAGAGAGTGTGGATCAACAAGCATTCAGCAGAGATAGGGAATTTGCAGTTTCTGTAAGAGCTGTTGCCCTTATACCTGTTCCACGTTCTTTCATCTCATTTTTTTCAGGATGTGATTGAAAAGGAAGCTGGCAAGACAGAAGCAGATTGTACTTCCTATGTTGAGAAGCATGGACAGACTCATCCTATACACAACTGACAGGTAGTGTTAACAAATCTGAGACAATATTCACAAGCATATGTGCCCTCTCAGCAGAAGCAGCATGTTGACAAGAAGAGCTTATTATCTACAGTAACTGATTGATTTCTCTTTTCTTTTTCAGATAGATACTGGGAAAACAGCTTATTGTGAATTTATCTAAAATTAACAGAATTGTCTTTTCAGGCAGAGGGCCCAGAATGTATTCTGGCAAAGGAAAAGGGAGAGAGAAAGACTTAAATTGTGAGAGTGTGTGGATACATTTGGTTAGAAGATGAACATGAGAAATCTGAGAAACAGAAATGGCACTACTTCATGGAAAAATAATAGGCAAGTAAGTCTTGCTCTGAAAAATTTAAAAGTTGGGTTCTTTGTTACGTTGGAATTTGTTTAAGGTAAAAATTTAAGTGCTGTAAACCATGGAGAAGGCTGTAACTACATTTCAGAAGGTCATCACCTTTTAGAAGGAGAAGGTTGTTGTAAAGTAGGTCAAACATTACCAGTAGTACACGAAGTAGTTTTGTATGGCACTAGTTTATAATTCAGTAGCTTTGCTATGTTCACACTTAGTGGGCTGTATTTTAATACTGAGAGGGACGGATTCCATTGCTCTTATTCATGTTGAGTTGCAGTCAGTGGAACTAATTGTTGAATAAGGTATGCTCAGCATGAGGATGGGTGATGGAATCTAGCCCAGATGGAAATATCTTTTGAACTACTGCTGTATTAGAGAGCAGCAATCTCAACACAGGCAAATCTAGCGTGATTCTAAAAGTGCTTTAGCCATTCCTGTGGCACACTGCAGTATTTTTATAGATGAATACAGAGGTTGTTTTAAAGTGGTTGTGCCCCAACCACCCCTTCCTGCCCCCCCAAGTTGAGCCACATTCACAGAAAAGATTGGGCAAGCATCTGCACTGTAATTTTCTGTCCTGTGTTACAACACCAGCAGAAGGTAGGTGGGCTGTGCAGAAATTGCCACTTAACTGCAGCTGCATCAGTGTATTGAAAATGTTTCACTGTGCAGTGTTTTTATAGTAATGCAGTTTTCTGGCATTTATTTTCACTGTGGCATACTCTTCCATCACGCACAACCTCTTAGATGTAGAAAAATACCGGTGCAGTTTAGTATACATATGCAAAATCTCTTGGAGAAGAATACCAGCATGCCTGGGTGGTGAATTGAGGAATACAATGGAGATGCAAACATGGAACTGAATTTATTTTCAAGCAAAACAGGAGTATCAGCTAAAGTATTACATGAAAGTGTGAAGCCATCTTTCAATGAATCAAACCCCAATTGCATAAAAGATACATATAATGACAAAAAACCCCTAACTGCAGGCAGCTGATCCAGCCCGTTGCTCCTCTTAGGTGACCTTGGGAGCCAGAGTACAGAATGAGGCACTCCAGAAGGAGACTAATGAGAGGAATTTGGACACCTCTGGACTACAACCAAGCTGGCTAACACTGCCCTAATTGAAAGGCAAAACTAATGAATGGCCACTCTCTCTGATTCAATTCTAGTTAAGTGTGCTGTTTTTTCACTAGGATCTCATGCCCCTACTTGGGACCAAATAGCGAATACAAGAAATAGCAGGAGTGCCACAGTAATACCTTTAGTGAGCTAGCCGAGATAGAGATCTGTATCATAATTAAAGCAATCATCCTTTGTTAAGTCTGGACAAAGTCCTAGAGCTACTCTCTTCAGTACACTTGCAAAATATGCCCTAGAACCCCTAAAGATCTCACCTAATGAGAACTCCTAATTTCTCTCTCATCTGAATTCTGAGGGTGAGAACAGCCAACAAGGCAATAACTGTAGAGGAATCAGCACATTTTCTTATTCCCACTGTTGAGGAAATGTTTGCATCCTTCATCCTGAAGAAGTATGCCCCTAGAAATAGCTGATCAGTAAATGCATTAGACTACTTACTTAAAATGCTACTATGATAGAAATATGACAAGAAAACTTTGTTCTCAAGCAAGTCTTTTAAAATGTTCATTATGTCACTGTACCTGTTAGTAATTTAAAATACCGAATAGTCATATAAAATATTCAGTAATATAAAACTAAATATTTGGATTTTCTGCCATATAAAAGTTTCCTTGCACTAAAGGTGCAGTGGGGTTTTTTTTTATTTAATAAAAACTATATATATTCTTAAAATAATTTGCACTAACTAATCCTGTTAATCATTTAAAAGAGAGAAGAAGCTTGAGAGCTTTTGGCTTCTACGAAGAATTGCATAGATAAATGTGACAATCTAGGTAGCTGGCAACCTTGCTATCATTTAAACCAAACAGTGGTATGGGCTAGATTTTGAGCTGTGACTCAGCAGAGGATGAGGGGATGGGGTGTAAAGCAGGAGAAGTGATAGAGCATCGTGTCTCCTGAGTTCTGGCCCCAGCTCCACCCTCGGGACAGGTTTCCCTGAGGAGCTGCCCCAGAGCTGCAGCAGCCTCAGCATTAAAGGCCCTCCCTGCCCTGCTTCACCTTGGGCCCTGTGCCATCGTTAAACTGTGGCAGCATCGCTGTGCAGTGTATGGTTGCATAGATTGGCCCTATGCCATTTCTGTGCTGGGAGCATTCTCTCTGGGGTCGCTTCAGACCTTCTGCAGCTCCTGTGCACTGCTGGAGAGGTGGGCAGGGGCTGCAGTGATCACTAGATTCTGGCTCTATGCCGGTCCTGAACTCTTTCTGCAACCGGTCCATAAAATAATCCCCAAGACTATTTCTGCCATCCTGGGAACAGTCAAGCCTGCGAGCATTGGTCAGCAGATCTCCCATCAGCTTGATCTTCCGGATTTTGGGCCCAATAAATTGTTTCTTGATAGTGCTTGCACTATGAGGGTCTGAATTTTCAACACTCAGGGCATAAAGCTCTTCAAAATATCGTAGCAGAGTTTTCCATTGTACCATTGCTAGTTCCAGGGCTTTCATCAGACCGACTGCATAATCACAGTTTGGTTTCTGAAAACAAAGACAGAATTATATTTATTCAGAAGGACAGCTCATGTATCTGTACTCATCAATGGATTCCTGCAACTTAACCTGGCGCTCTAAACAAGTGGTACTAGGATTTTGCAACAACTGCTTCTAGTTTGGAGCATCTATTGTTTTTTGCAGTATGTAAACAAAAGTGGCAGAACCCAAGCACTTCTTCAAGGAATAGATGTAGATAGCAGCAGCTATGCCTGACGAGGGTTCTTGCACCAGGAAACCCAATCATAGAACGGTTGGGCTTGGAACGGACCTTAAAATTATCTCATCCCAACCCTCTGCCATGGGCAGGGACATCTTCCACTAGACCAGGCTGCTCAAAGGCCCATCCAGCCTGGCCTTGAACACTCTCAGGGATGGGGCATCCACCACTACTCTGGGCAATCTGTTTCAGTATCTCACCACCCTCACAGTAACGATCTTCCTAATATCTAGTCTAAATCTGCGCTCTTTCAGTTAAAAGTTGTTATCCCTCATCCTAACACTGCATTCCCTGATAATGAGTCCTTCTCCCTCTTTCCTGTAGGCCCCCTTTGACTACTAGAAGTCCTAAGCTCTTCCTTGAAGCAAACTGAGTATTAAGAAAGATTTTTGCAATAGCCTTTTTACTTTCTACCGCTTAGCAACTGCTATGATGGACCAAAGAGGAGCGTTCTCTAATTAACTATTACTAATTAGTATTAACTAATTTGGTAGAGGAGAATCAGCCCCGTGGTCTTAAACCAATGAGGTGGGTTATTTTTTTCCTAAAAACTTTGAGTTGTTCCTTTGTACCTGTGCAAGCCCAAGTTAGATCTTAGACAGTTCAAATTCTGTCATGAGCTGTACTGTAGCAAATCAACTACTGCCCCAAGATGGATGGTTCTCCTTCCTCATCACTCTTCTTAGGTGCTCATCAAGTCTAATCTTATACTTAGTTTCAGTGTGGAGACAAGTGGGCTGTTTCACCTTAAGGAAATCTCATAATCCATTAAAGCACACTGGAAACAGCAGTGTCCAGCTGAGTAAGAACGGGAACACTGTCTATATTCTTTTGGGCTGGAAAGCAACCCTGTAGCATTAGGACGGTATGTCTGACAGTTTCTAGGCATCACAATCAAGAACAAAACCATGTAGATTAGTATAAGAGGTAAATTATATCTGGAAATCTAATAGTGGATTAATGCAGAGATCTGACGTACCAACAATATAATTCAGTAAGTTAAACAGATCACAGCTGCTGGAAAACTTGTTGACTACTACCCACCTGGATGGTTTTAGAGCAGTAATGGCCTCCTCTTTCTTGCTGGTACTTCATCAATGCCTCTGCGGCTTTTCTTTCTTCCAGAGCTTGATGCAGGAAGAACTTCGAAATATTTGGTAGAGCCACATGCGACTGATCAAAATATTCACCCTAAGCACACAAAATAGGAGTGTTAAGATTTGCCGGAGAAGGGACTCACAGCAGAACACGGCTTTAACAGAACTTGGGAGACCCTTCCAATGGAAGGTGTTTTGTTCACAAAGCACAATCACTTTGGAGACTTCAATCCAAATTTCTAAAATAAACGAAGTGAGTATTTGTAGTATGAAATGAAAAATCTGTACTTCTACTAGAACTCCTTCTGTCCTTTAATATTGGTCAGGCTACTGTAATACTGATGTTACTCTTGCAGCAGCAGTTAAAAGATCTTTGGAATATTTTATATATGAGTGGTTAGCATGTGTGTGTTTTGTAATTGTGTTTTGTGGAGGGTTTTTGTTTTGTTTTTTACGGATACTCCCAGAACAGGGAACATAAAATTTATCCCTGCAGGCCTGCATTCCAGTCAAAAGTTAGCTTTCAAAGGTATGAGAAAGATGAGGCAAATACCAAAAAGACAACAAGTACAACTTTGCATCTGTCTGTCAGCTTTACTATGGACAATGGTATTCCAAAAGAATGGATACCGCTACTGAACTATACACCTTCAATGTTATATGTAGGTCATACTTGGAAATGCATGTCAGGAAGGACATCAGTCTTTTGGAGCGAGTCCAGAGGAGGGACACAAAGTTATCAGACAGATGGAGCGTCTCTCCTATGAGAAAAGGCTGAGAGAATTGGGTTTGTTCAGCCTGGCAAAGAGAAGGCTCTGAGGTGACCTAATTGTGGCCTTCCAGTAGCTGAGGGGAGCCTACAAGAAAGATGGAGAGGGACTTCTTATAAGAGCATGCAGTGACAGGACAAGGGGGAATGGCTTCAAACTGAAAGAGTAGGTTTAGATTAGGTATTTGGAAAAAACTCTTTACTGTGAGGGTGGTGAGACACTCTTAACAGGTTGCCCAGAGAAGCTGTGGATGCCCCATCCTTGAAGTGTTCAAAGCCAGGCTGGCTGGAGTTCTGAGCAAACTGGTCTTGGGAAAGGTGACCCTGCATATGGCACTGGGGTTGAAACCTGATGATCTTTAAGGTCCTTTTCAACCCAGGTCATTCTATAATTTCAGAAGTATTACAACCCTAAATCCCCTGCAGGCCTTGTTCCGTTCTATATGGGAAAGTAACAACTTTAACCATGCTAACAGATCATATATTTAGAATATTTTATCCATGGTATGGCTGTCCCTTAAAGAGAATGCATTAGAGACAGGAAGCAAAGGAGAGTCACCAGGTTACACTGGCTCTGCACAGCTCTGATGTCAAGGAGAATGAGAGGCAGCAGCTGGGACTATGCCAAGAACCAAACTGAAGGAGCTACAGCATCCTGATCTGCTGGTGCCCTGAACATGTGTGTGCAACACTGCTCAGCTTCTGTCTCTTGGACTCACTCTGCACCAGAATACACATAACTGTGTATCGAGCTGTTAGCTTGTAGCCTGCCTAGGAGGGGCTAGCAACATG
The DNA here is from genome assembly GCA_013397175.1 of Platysteira castanea. NCBI lineage: Eukaryota > Metazoa > Chordata > Aves > Passeriformes > Platysteira > Platysteira castanea. Next base: position 98,204 of record VYXC01011199.1, on the reverse strand, counting down.
TGCATTTCCTAAGTTCTTCTGCTTCTGATTGTCTTCCCTGCTCTCCTCTACTATCCTGCATAAATAAATAGGAAATACTTTCACTTCACCTAGGTTGCTCTGTTTGGGGGAAAAAAAGAGAAGAAACCTTAAACACACAACACAAGTTTATGTTTTTCTCTTATATTTTTTAGGGCCATCTTGGGATACCCCAAACCTGTGACACATGTACACACATGTGATCATAAACCATTCAAGAGAAGGTACATATTGGAATGTTTCATTAGAACATTCATTGAAATATTAGCAGAATCCTTTTCCTCAAGTCATTCATTCCTGTTTCTGTGCACAGCATAGCCAAGATTGAATGTTTTATAACCAGTTCCTCAGTGCAAGCGTGTGGCATGACTTCAAGTGGAGCGCAAGTTAACACATCTGTGTAACTGTTAAGGTAAATCTTTTATGTCAGTCATTCATTATTTAGGATGTTCACATTGCTAGGTTTGATTTATCCACAGTCAATTTCTAACTGAGCTTTCTCCATCCCATCCAGCTGCCAATCGCTACAATTTTTTTCTTCCGCAGGCTTAACAGGTTTTACTGCATACTTAAATTTTAATTGAACTTACACTTAACACCAAACTCAGTTGAAGGATCTTGGGGTATATTGAATATAGTTTGTGTTGCTTCCCAGTGGATGCTTGGCATCAGAAGGTATGGCATTGATAATTTTGATTTTTTAATTTTAATGTCTCTGTTAAATTATATGTTTGTCTTAACACTTGATATATAGCCAGATGCAATTTTGGCATGAATTTGACATGGTACCAGTGATACCTTTTATAATTTCATGTCCAAAGTTCATGCCCGTGGAGCAAGAAACCCTAGGCCATCCACAACCTTCACAGACTATAGTTAACCACACACGACTATTCTACAAAGTTTGGGGGAAAACCCACTTATTATACTCGAAAGCTGTTAGCATTCCCTGTTTCTGCCCTTTTTCCCCAGGCCAAAGCCCCTCTGTGAACTCCCCGAAACACACCAGCGCTCGTTTCATGGCTCGCGCCTTCCGGACCTTCCTCGTTGTTTCCGTGGCTGCGCGGGCGCAGCGCGGCTCTGGCAGGAGCGCTGCTGCCGAAGGGTCGGGGAGCCCGGAGAGCCCCCAAACCCTCTGGGTCAGGGCACAGGCACCGCTCTGCCGTCCCTGCACGACTCTAAACCCTCCTCAGCCGGGCCCCGGCACCTCCTCTCCCCGCCGCCGGCGGCTGCCAGCGCAGGGCGATGGGGGACGCACGCAGCCCTCCCGTGCCCGTCCCGCCGCCTTACCAGCGCCTGCAGGCAGTAGTGCAGCTCCAGCTGGGCGCCGGTGACGCCGCAGGGCGCCTCCTCCACGGCGGGCGGGAAGCCGTGGCGGACGCGGCTGGCGGGCAGCGGGCGGTGCGCGGGGCAGGCGGGCAGCGTCACCCGGGGCCGCTTGGAGCGCGGCTCGGCCATGGCCGGCGCCGCCATGGGGCCGCCGCGCCGCCGCCGCGCCGCCTGATATAGCCGGGCACCTGGGACACACCTTGCGCGCTGCGCCGCCCGCCCTCCGAGGGAGGAGGAGGAGGAGGAGGATGTGGGTGCGGATGCGGGGGGGCCGGCGGGGGCCGGCATGGCGTGCGTGGCCCTGGGCAGGCGCGGCGGGAGCGCGGACAGCTCCGGCCATCCCGGAGAACCGGCGCGATGCCGGTTTAGGATGTCTGGGAACATCCTAAATAGTGAATGATTGACATAAAAGATCTACCTTAACAGTTAAGTAGATGTGTTAACTTGGGTTCCACTTGAAGTCGTGTGGCGCACGTATGCTGAAGAAGTGGTTATAAAACACCGAATTTTTATTATGAGTGACTTGAGCAAAAGGATTCTGCAGTGGATGTTCTTAATAAAACATTCCAGTATGTACTTTCTTTTAATGGTTTATGATTACACATGTGTACATGTGTCACAGGCTTGGGGTATCCCAAGATGGCCCTAAAAATATAAGAGAAAAATATAAACTTGTGTGTTTAACATGTCTTCATTTTCTTTCTAAACAGAGCAACCTTGGTGAAGTGAAAGTATTTCCTATTTAAGCAGGGTAATAGAGGAAAGCAGGGAGGACAATCAGACACAGAAGAACTTAGGAAATGCACATACTTGTTGCTTGCCCCTCCTAGGCAGGCTACACGCTCACAGGTCGATACAGTTATGTGTATTCTGGTGCAGAGTGAGTCCAAGAGACAGAAGCTGAGCAGTGTTGCACACACATGTTCAGGGCACCAGCAGATCAGGATGCTGTAGCTCCTTCAGTTTGGTTCTTGGCATAGTCCCAGCTGCTGCCTCTCATTCTCCTTGACATCAGAGCTGTGCAGAGCCAGTGTAACCTGGTGACTCTCCTTTGCTTCCTGTCTCTAATGCATTCTCTTTATGGGACAGCAATACCATGGATAAAACTCTTCTAATGTAAGAGCTGAGCCCTTTTCCAGGCAGTCACATTCAGCACCTCCAGCTCCAGCAGTGCATCTGAGAGTGTGGCCAGACTGGGCCGAGGCCGGTGTGGCTGGTGAGAACATTCAGGTAGAGGCAATCATGGCAAGGGAGTGAGCTCTGAAAAGTCCTGAGAATTTAGCAGAGTGTGTATATGTCTTGGCTACAGAGTAAATTCTTTAGGTTTTTTGTTTTAGTGCTAAAAATGTTGATGCTGAACTGGTCCTACTTATGCTGGTTAAACCACCTTCAGTATTTTAGTAACTGATAATCCTCGTACAGTATGAGTACAGTAAAGTAGAGTAACTTCAAAATACATGTTACTGACTTTTTCAACTGCTTCACCATACGGGTGGAGCTTGGCATTTCTTGAGCATTTCTTTACCTTTAACAAATTCAAACCAGTGGAGCAGAAATATGAGTAATCTCAACACCCTTTGAAATCAATAATTTTCTGTTCAGTGACTTTGTTTAGTAAGCTCAATGTTATGTGCTGTTTTGTGGAATATTTTTCTAGCAGGTCACTCCCCCACAAACCCAGGATGCTAAGGGCAGAATCATTTTCTGTTGCCTGTTTTAATTGTTATTGGATCTGACTACCTAGAGCAGAGCATGCATTATCTGAGAGTAGTCACGTATAGATGTGAGAACATTGCTCATGAGAAAAATAATTCTTGTTCAGTGCCTCCATCTCATATTCTATTCAGCCCTCTTTGTTTGCTGTAATTATCCCTTTTTTTTAGTTCTGAGTCTTCATGTTGTAGTTAAATTAGAAGTTTCGCTTAAGAAAAATCAAACAGCATTTAAGCATTTGGGTAAAACTTCATGTGAGTGAAGTATAACTAATGTTTGCAAGGCTAAGGTAAGTACTTAAATTCATTAGATGTCAATATAGTGACAAGACACTTGAACAACATATGACCTTATTCTGAAGTTCTCAGTAAGTGTCTTCTTCACTGTAGCAGTAGGGACTTTTGCTGGCAAGATGTACCTCCATCAGCTACCTTTTAGCTCCTTCCATTCCAACTGTCCTTCTTTTGGCCTGTAAAATAGTTGCTGGTGTTTGATTATTCCAGAATAATTCCTTGACTGCCTCAGAAGAGGAGGAGCAAGTGTGGTGCCTGTGTATGTGTATGCACTGACATCCCAACCTAAAAAAATGCTTGATGACCATCTTTCTTTGGCCAGTCTGAATAACTTGACGTGTGAAATAGCAATAGAAGGCAAGTTAGCCAGTGTCCCCATGGAAAAATTTGTAGTTGTATTTTGCTAATAGGGCATTCATTATGATAATTTCTGAGCATATCAGCTCATAGGGGTTTGTATCTGTATTAGTGGAATTTGGAACCTTAGACAACTATATTAAGCTATCCCATTTCAGTGATGGTCAGCTAAGAAACAAGGGCAGTTCTTAAGGCCATCTGTGATGCATGGAGCTGATCTGAAAACTAACTCTAAATTTCTTTAATCTCCATATGTTACTTTTATGAGAACACCATTCAGTTTCTTTTGCTTCATGCTTCATAGAAATAAAGGAAATATATCTCATTTGTACTGTTACCAAACGCATTGTGGAGAAGTTCTGTTACAAAGTAGTGGGATTCTTGCTACGTAGGTTGAGGTGATGTCACATGCTGGTTGTATCTGGACTGGGGAACGTATCATTGCTCCATAAGAGTGTGACCTCAAGAAGTGCAGTATCCTGGGGAGCAAGCACTTTGTTCAGTTTCTTAGTTACATTTCAGCACAGAATTGCAGAATATTCTGAGTTGGAAGGGACCAACAAGAACCATTAAAGTCCACCTTGACAGCTGTCTGCTATCAGGTAGGGTTGCTTTTAAGGTGACTTGCTTTTTTTTCTCACTGGCCCTAACCTGAAGGGAAAGTCTTGGTGTCTGTCTCCCAGATTGTATTCTGCAGAGGAGTGCAGATCATTGCCGAAAGGGTTGGTGACATCTGTAAACAGGGTTGGTGACAGGCAAATGCCTTGATGAAAGGTATTTTTTTCATTTTCATGATTTGGCATGATTTTGATGCAACATTTTAAAGTGTGTTGAAAGTGTATGGCAGAGTGGAAGCCAAACCACCGCAGTGTGGTATACAGACTGCAATTAAAATGTCATCCAAATAAGCTCTCTTGCACACAAACCCGTACCGTCCCTACTCCTCCCCACTCCTTTTCCTATTTATTCTTTGGCAGAGTGCAGTAGAAAGGACTGTTTGTGTCAGTGGGCTTTAGCAACCCTCTCAAAATACCCTTTCTCCTGAGCTTACTTTGCAAACATTTAGTTGTATCTGGCCATTTTCTACTCTGATTCTCTCATTTAAAGCTAGACTCTTTAGGCTGCACTTTGTAATCTGCAGTTGATATTGTTTATTCTTTCACCACAGGTAGTAAGAGTTGTGGCTGTTGCTTCTCTCCAGCTACCATCTGTTTGCTTCTTTCTAGCTGTGATGGATTTTTCATGTGCTTTGCAAATAGTCTATCTAATGCTGCCAGACTTTTCTCTCACTCAGTGCCAATCAATAGCTATGATGAAAACAGAGGGCTGTGTGGGGAAAAAGTAATAAACAAATAAATGTACGATATGTATGCCTGTGAATTTGCCTTCTTCATTCATCATTTTGTTTTGTGATTAAGTGAAACCAAAGCTCTCTGGCAGGAAATTAGGAATGATTCATATGAACTACCGTGAATTCATGATTGCTTTTATAGGACTTGAAGTCCCTTAACCCATTTTTCTTATGCTTTTCTAGTCTCAACAGGTGCTTCATCTCACTGTTTTATCCAGTCCCACTATTTTTTACTTCCTTTATCCATGGAGGAAAACCAGCAAGACTTCTGAGTTGTTTTGTTGCCTTTTTGCACTGTATGACTCATAAAGTTAAAAAAGAAGCCTGGAATTTAGGATGTTACTACTTAAGCAAGCATAGAAAAATAACCTCTTTTAACTGACTTTCAGTAAAAGTGGTCATCAGCAAAACATGAGATGGCCCTGGGGAGGCAACAGTGTTGTGACATGGCTGCGAGGTGGACATTCTGGAAAATGCTTTTTGTCTCTTTGTCACTGACCAAATGAAAAGGTCTAGTTTGCTATAGTGCTCTGAAATCAGCATGTTTTCGTGATATGAGAGGAGGATTTCTCAAAAATAAAGCCTAGTCTCTTTGAAGTCAGTCTTGTTGCTGTCAAACAGAGCAGACAGAAGCCTGTATTTTGGGTATATAGGTACTAAAAATCACTATACTGTGCCAGATCTGCATGTATTTTGCTATATTCAGTTTAATAAAATGAAGTACCATAATGAAGTCCTGTTTGAAAATACTTGGATTAACTTTTAATTTTGGAAGTAATTTTTAAGTGCCTTTTTTGGCACTCACCTCAAATTCTCCAAGCCTTAGTTTTCATTTGCTTTCCTCTTCTGGAGTCCCAAAGATCTTCTTCCTGTCACTGATATTTTTGTGTTTGCCAGACATCCATTACTACAGTGTTTGAAGCCAGATGAGATGTTTGAGGATGTTCCCATCACTGGAAACAGCCGTGTCTTTTTTGCCTCCATTGAGTTTTCCCACATTGCATCAGTAGCTTGATAAAGTTGCGACACTTTTCACTTCTGTTGTAACTTTTATCTCAGGCAGCTTGTTTCCATAGGCTTCCTTGGCACAAGTCTGCATGGCACAGATATTGAGAAGCTGGCTCATTGCCTCTCTTCTTTTGCAATGAAGCTGTTCCTTAAGGAACTTTCCGAATGCTGGAGAACATAAAACATTGTGATATATATAGAATTCTTTGAAACTTTACTGATCGAGATCTGTCCTTCAAACAGAATGTGCCCACAGGCCACAGGCATATCTCTGCCGTGTCTAAAGTTAACATAGGAGACAAGCTTGTAAGAGTTTCTGAAATACAAGCAAAGCTTATCTTTAACCTTGTGTCACAGAACACATCTAGGAGGGTTTTCTAATCCTTGCTATTTTTTTCTCTGCTGTGTTTAAATTAGATTATCTGTAATTAATGCTTGCTTCTTCCATGGGACCCTTCCAGGAGCAGAGATTGGAGACAGGCAGCCTCTGCTGCTTCTCAGCCAGGAGCTGCCCGGGGGCTTTGGTGTACAGGGCATATCCTGCATGTGTCCCACCAGCCCTCACCCTCCTGCTGGTCCCCAGGGCCCCCTCCCTTCTCCTCTCTCTCCCTGTGGGCTCTTTCCCACTGCTGCACAACCACAGTAATCAGGCAGACTCGTCCTCTCCCTTCGCTCCACTCTCCCTTCTCTGGACCGCAGGAAAAGCTCTGTGCCAACAGCAGGTTTGGGATCAGTGTGTAGCTCTGCAGTCAAGCCTAGAAGATGTAAGTGCATCTCAACTGCATTGACAGACTTGCTGTGACTCTTGTCCTGCCCCAGCCTAGTTTGCCTTTGACACCTTCAGCTTTCCCATACCATCTCAAGTCCAGCTGCACGTGTCTGTGTTTGTGTGACTGCCTACATGTGTGGGGCTGCAGGTCAAACTGAGCTGTGACCACTACTTAACTCATGTCTAGAAGCTGTATGTCACTATTTTCTCTTAAACACTTACCACTCTCTGTAATTTTAAATGTTGACAAATCACCTACACTGAGTTGTTCTGCTGCTGTCTTTTCTCCTTGTATTTACAGAGTCATTACACGTCCTGACTCAGCTTATCAGTTCACCCGTGTCTGTAGGAGCCCAGGCTCTGGCAGCACTCGGGTAGCCCAAGGCTGGGATTGGGCAGAGGCAGCAGGGAGAGCGGGAGCCCAGGGGCAGTCTGTGCCCCAGCCTGGTGGCTGCAGAGGACTGGCAGCATGGCTAAGTAAGCTCCAGCCTGGCCAGCAACGCTGGCCCTTCCATCTCCATTTCTGCTGTTATAAATACACTTGAGTTTTAAGTAGATTATTCATTTTAAGTGCTACTGACTGATACTACCCCTTTGATTTTTCTAAAGAGGTTGTGCTTAGGAGTAAGTTTGTGTAAACTGGCTGGGTTCATCTGCCTCTGAGATTTTGCAGTTGTTATTTCAGGTCACATTTAAAAAAGCATAGGCCAGCAAGGTAAGGATCATTCATGTAATCTGTCTGTGGTATATCATAAGTCCAGTCAGTAACTGCAGGTAGAAGCCACTGGGCTTCAGCACTGGAGCATATTTAAAGGGATTCTGTGGAATTTCTGAAAACATGAGGCTTGCCCCAGGCAACGTGTTGCATAAGGGAGTTGTGCAACGCCAAACTGCCTAAAGTCTGTCATAATTTGTATGCTTTGTGTACTTGGCCTTTCCATTCTACCTTCCTTTCCACAGCTGTGGTTAGAATCTGTACGTACTCTTGAACAAATGAGAAGATAAGACTTGACGTGTTGAAAAAGGCAGAGCCTTTTCTTGTGTGTGTGCAGCCTGTGCCATCTGAAATCAGTGACCAGGTAATGCCTTCCAGGCAGTGTAAGCCTCAGTAGGTGCACTCTGTGCTCCCGGTGGCCCTTGAGGGGACATCAGACCTACCTCTTTGAGGTAAGCATGAGCAGTGCACTTTGTACATACTCAGAATATCTGGGCTAGCAGAAGTAAACTGTAGGCAAGGCATGAAGATCCAGAAACCATTTATTGTTTTGCTGCTGTAGGCTGCTGGTAATCAATGTTCATAGAGTCCCTGCTAGTACCAGGAGCACCCGGTTCTGAAGTACAGGTACTTCGGGGAGTTCACTGGTTCGACTGATGCCATTTGCCACTTGGCTTGAGAGAGAGGAAATTAAAGCCACAGTTGTGGTAAGAGGAGTATGAAGTGTTTGCAGGTGAAGAGGAAATTATTCTAAACGTTTTGGCTATTGTAGTCAACAAAAAATAATGAATGAATCCTTTTCACAACTTTTGTAAAAGAATCCTTTCAAAGCTTAAGTGAAACTGCTTGAGAAAACATATGAAGATGTTCTTTCTTTGAAATTTTAATGTGAACATTCATCAGCTAAATGTTTGTTTTAAATTTGTATTAAGATGGAGCCTGCAGTGGTGAATCAGACAAAGCAGAAGTGGATAGCTTCACTCAAACATCATGGACCTTAAAGGCAGTGCTAAATTCCAATGAAGTAATTCCTCTTCTAGTTCTAGTCACAAATGCCACTTTATTGCTGCGTTCTGGTCAAATCACCTCTTTTAGACCATCTTCATTGTGTAAGTGTTGTGATTCCCTGGGGTATCTCTTTCCCAGTCATCTTCTGCCTAATTCCATTTTAATGGCTTTAAATACATTTTAAAATCTTAATATGATAGGTGTTAGATTGTGGTAAGTTTGTGGCAATATGTCCCAGGCAACGTCGTCTTTGCCAGTTTGCAAGGATCAAACAATTTGTTTTTTCAGTTTCAGTGTCTTTATGCAGAGTACTTGCTGAATTGAGCATTCTCCTGATTTCGCTGGAATTATAAGGTAGAACTCAGAGTATGTTTTTCTCCGTCTCCAGCTGCTGTTTTTAATAAACGAGTTAACCTTTTTTTCGTTAAGGTTTCTGACTCCGTTTATAACACTATCACTTAAAGCAGTCAGCGCCATTAATTGGTAACCTTGGGAAATTATTTATTCTGATATTTAGGACACAGTGGCATTACCCACAGTGATGCAGCAAAGAAATGCTTTGCTTTTTGATTTTTAAACCACTCCAGTTGCTATTTTTTTTTTAGAATTTAGAAATTACTGGGATGAGTACTTACAAATTTCACAGAACATTTTGTTCTCTGATTTAAATCCTGCATACCAAGTGCCTGCCTGGGGCAAAGACAAAAGCTTTGATACTCCAAAACTGGTTGAATAAATCCTGTGCAGCTGGCCTGCGTGAAATGTGCCCAGTGACAGCAAGCGGCAGCGAGGATTGAAAGGGATAGGGAGAGCTCTGTGCTGTCAGATGTTACAGTGTTTTATTGCTTTGGTTGGGAAGGGCAGGAGCGTGGAGGTATCTTTACTGCTCAGTGTAAGGGTGCAAAGTGGTTCCCTCAGGCATGTATGTAGACACAATTGCTGCACAAGTGGGCAATGTTGCCTTCTGCGTATGTTTGTACGTGCTCTGGTGTTTTCCAGCTTTGGAACTGTGGTTAAAGCCTCAAAGGGAATGTGTGAGTCTGCAGCAGCTGAGAATACATTTCCAGCGCTGGAGGTTCCCGTGTGGTTGAGTGTCTGTCCCATCCTTGGTGAGGAATTGTCTAACTTGTACTGTGGTGTTCATCAAGGGAAATTCTTGGAGACTTACTTAACTGGTCAAGCCAACACAGTACAGGTTACACTTGTCTGTACTTGTGGATGAGATGTCAGGAACTGTTGTGGATTGGAGACTGTTTTTTCTGCCTGTGCTGTTCTCACTGCCAGCTCTGTTCATCCGACTGTCTGTCATCACATTGCTTCTCTTTGTAATATAACCCAGCTGAGACATGGTCTCAAGGGAAAAGTGACTTAAATCTGAATCTTGGAAAGTCAAGAATTAAAAGACGCATAGTTCAGGAAAATAAATTTTGGAATCCGAAGTTATGAAGGCTGTGACTGGTTCACAGGAGCAACTTGCAGCAAGGTCATGTTTTCCTCTGATAGTACATCAACAGGAATTTGGAAATCCTGCATTTACTCGGGCTGCGTGAGCAGAGTGCTTTTGGCCATGCTCTGCAGTGCCATCTCTGTGAATCCAGCTCCGTTCGCAGGCTCCAGAGAGCTTCCAGGTTCTCTAGGAAGAAGCACAAGAGTAACTGCAATGAGTGAGACCAGATTTACAGAACTGGCCTCTGGAGCTCAGAATGGCAGGACTCAGAAGAGAAGAAAACATAGAGGCTTTCATTAATACAGGTGTTTATCAGAAATGCACTAAGAGGGACTTGAAAAAGAGATTTGTATGTATTGGATACTAAATAAATTTCCAGCAAAATGAGCTGAGAATAAAACTTTACTTGGAGACAATTTGGCCAGTAGTTGTTTCTGACAGGACTTTTTTTGCTCTTCCTATGTCATTTGTAGGGGTCATACATTGAAATGATGCTCTGGCCTACAGGGACCGCTGGCTTGAGCAAGTGCAGGCAATTCTTAGGATGCCTGTGCTGAAAGACTTCTCTTAATGGACCTTGACAGGGTTTGGTTGAATTTGTTCCAGAATGGGAACAAATTGGTTTAATTTGTTCCAGAATGGGCTTGCCCTTGTTCCTGTTGCTGCATGCTCATGATCTGGACCCCAGCACTCAAGCAGGACTGAGGGACGCACGGTAAGATTGTTCCCTGTGCACAGGAGGATGGTGAAATCTGGGATGTGTAGCTTGTGACTTTCAGCTGTCTGGTTTGAAGCAAGGGACAGGAAAGTTTCTTTTTCTTTATTGATGGAAGATCAATGCAGAGCAATGAGAGGAGGTGAAAAATCCTTAGGAAAACTAAAAACAGAAAAGAAGCAGCACTGAGAGTGGGCCAGATCTTTTGGTTGTGTATGTGAGCATTACTCATATAACTTCAAGAGGGTACAGGCTTTAAGTGAGCATGTACCAGCTGAGGACTTGGCCCATAATGTCTTTTATAAAGCTCTGATTCCTCCCCAAATAGTTTTTCCCTCCCTCTTCAAAGGGCACCTGTTGCTGGTGGAGTTGGTGATGATACTGGATTAGTGCACATGCGGTCAGCCTGCTGGGCCTTGGCCCTTTGGACCCAAAATGAACTCCAGCTGCTGCTGCCCAGAGCAGGTGCTTCATCCAGCCCGAGCAGCTGTTTGAATGTACACCATCATGGCCAAGAGGAGGGGGGAGGTCCCCTGGAGTACGCAGAGGAACGACTGATCAGCAGGAAGGAAAATGGAAGTGTGCCATGGAGACCTGGTTTTTATACCCAGCAGACAAAAGTTGTTCTAGCGTTTCCCTGTGGAAATCGGGAACAGTGGCTGTCACTCCGTGTCCACTGAGCCTGCCCAGTACCATGATGGATTATGGTTCCTAAAAAGAGGCTGAGGGACCACTAAAGACCAGCAGGGCTGGTTGTAGTCACTGGTTTAAAGCTCCAGTGAGTGGCCTGGCAAAAGTGAGATTGGGCATAGAACAGTGCACAGACTAATGGCCTGCTACATGTGATGGCTTGGGCTTCACACACTGCTAGAGGGAGGAAAACAAAAGCAGAGATAATCTGGGGTATGAAGCAGCTACAGAGAACAGTGCCAGGGAAATGGAGGAAGAGGGGATGACCTGGGGATATATGGAGATATTATGGTTGGGAGTTTGAGGTCAGAGGTTGATGAGGGGGCGCAGATAGCTCGTGTCAGAGATAAAGGAGCAGCAACCCAGGGCTAGAGTGACAGGGACAGGACAAAGATGCAGGTTTTGTGGAGTAAGGGAATCATAGCCTTCAAAAGGATGAGGGCAGCTTACAATAAGGGCAACCCAGACCTGCAGCAAGAGGTAGTAGTGGGAGGCACCTTGAAGAGCAGGGAGTCTCACAGGATAAGCTATTGGAAGACATTTCCATCAGTGGCATCGCAAACAGCTCCTTCCAAGTCCCCTCCAGCATTCCTTCGACTTACTCCCCTTCAGCTATTGTCACCAACCCAGCAGTGGTTCCTGTGCAGTCCTGCACACTCTGATTATTCCCGTGCTGTTAGCAACAGTGCTCCTGGCCTCCCTTTCCAGGAGCGCGCACTCTCTGGATGTATCTGTCTACATATGTCATTGTCATCACTGACACTGACTTTAATGTGACTCCTAAGGGTCCCGTCTTCTTACCTTTACTCATTGAAGTTACCAAAGTCCTTCCAGTTTCTCTGATAGCCTCACTTAGTGTCCCTCTCCTGTGTGTGGTTTTTGTCAATCCCATCAGCCAGACTTTGAATTCTGTGTATCTTTGCTGGTTGCTCAACCATGTTTCCTCTGAACCTGCATAAGGAGGGGTAAATGCCAAGCACAGATACTTACTTGTACAGCTATAAAAAGATTATTCAGGCCAGATTTCATTACAGCATAGCCTAAGAGCAGGAGAAAACATGAATATTGGAGGCCTCTCTTTGTCAGGAAATGGGATTTCCGCAGGTGCTCAGTTGTAAATGCTCTGCATGCTTTTAAGGCTTGGCACATGGCATTGCTGAATCCTGATTCAGGATGCAAGAATGTCTCATGGCCCCTGCCATGAAAACTGGTGTCTGGCCATGTTTGGAAATCAGCCGTCGATGATGACAGTAGATGAGTATGGCTGAAATGAACAGCTTGGCTTTGACACTAAGCAAGACTTGTTAAACATTGTAAATACAGATGTCCAATTCATATTTTGAATAATGAATATTATGAACTTTCCTGTAGCAAGTGGTAAGAAGCTGGATCGTCTTTCTTCATCTGCTCACTGGCTTCACAGAATTTGCAAGTGTGACAAAGTATTTCATCCCTTTACAGGATTAGGTAAGATTGGTAACCATAATTCATGTAGAGAATTGCACAGAAATAGTCTAGACAGCCAAATGTATTGATTTAAGATCACCTGTGCGGTGGCAGGAAATTCTTGGTTTATTTGTTTCTTGTGTTGGTCAGGTTATGCAGCTGACTTCAGTTGTTTATTCTTTTGGATGAAAAACCGCAGCTGTACAGGCCTGTACAATTTCTGTCCCAGTGTAACTCTTCCATCAGGTATTCCTGCAATTTGCTTCTGTATGAAGATTAAGGATTTGGAAAAATAGCACCAGAGGCTCTACATGAATGACATTTTCAAGGCTGTTAAGGAAATAGATATGTTAGAAGCAGCATGTTTCTGTGCTCATCCTGTTCTCACATCCCTTGGACAAGTCACTGTTACATGTGGAAAGAAACACCACACGCAACTGTTACGAGTGTGTGATGCAGTTCTGTGCCAGGGGAGACGTCCTCTGACGTGCTCCTGTGGATGTACCAGCAGTGGTTCTGTGCTGTCTCCTTATCTGCCTGATGGCATGGCTGGGTGATACCCACACCCACTGATCAAGTGGCAGCTGCTGCCCTGCCTCTTTCCTCTGCACTCCTCTTCCTCAGCTTCCTTGCACTCAAGATGAATGAAAGTGCAGATTTTCAAATCTTTGTGGAGTAGTAAATTCTTGCTAAAAACCAAACCAAATGCCATTTTCAGAATGGCCCTGTATTTAAGTGGGGCAGCGCATTTAATTTGGTATTCCAGAGGTTTTTAACCACCTACATGTGGACAGGAATTTTTTGAAGCATCTGTCTTTCACTGATTAAAATGTAATTAGGTACCAAGGATTTAAACCATTCCTAAAGGATGTGTGGCAGTGTCCAGTGTCCTGTCTGGTGAGGAGCAATGGAGTGAAACAGTTTGGGTGGTAGATCATAATTTACTAACTGCTGGATTAAGACTAAGGAAATAAAGAGTTCGTTAGCAGGCCTCCAAGTTTAGGGGATCCAGAGAGGAAAGAGGTTTACTTTGTATGAGGCCCATGCTATGCTGTGGAGGAATTCCCAGTTCAGGGGCACCTTTTACCAGAGAGCTGACAATTAGCTTGCTGCCAGTAGGAAAAACAGCCTTTAAGTGGCGAGTGAACATAGTGTCAGGAATGGACCTGGAGAGAGGGGCAGCACACAGTCAGAGCGAGTGACATTCTTCACACCTGCTGTGGGGCATAAAAGTAGCTGGCTGCCTCAGCCTGTGGCACTACAAGCAGAACATTGTGCTGTGACACAGCCTGGACAGCGATTGAATTACACACCGATTAGGTCTTCGGCTTCTCCCTGTCACTGTGGACAATGGAGAATCAGAGAAGTGGACATGAGAGCTTTAGCAGGCCTTGTGCTCTCCAGCAGAGGAGGATTAGTTTGTAAATGGTAAATTGTGTTGGGGCCAAGAGTCATAAAACTGAACTCTTGCCCTGCTGCTGCCTCAAAGGCACAGGCTCTGCAGAAAAGCCCTTCTCCCCTCTTCTGCTAAATGCTGTGATCAGGGGAGGGGTGGGCATATGGAATCTGGTCCTCCTTTCCTCTGCCAAAGAAGGAAGAAGAAATTTGTATATTTGTACTAATTTTGCTCCTCACTGTCTCTTACTATCTTTTCTAAGGAAGGGCATGTAATTAAATTAATCAGTCATCTGCCATTTCCACAGGGATATGGATTTGCCTCTCACCGAGGTGCTGCTTGTCTGGTTCACTGCCTGCTCGAGGGTGTCTCTAAGACCTGATTTAACCTGAAGCCTGCACTTCCTCAGGTGGTCTGCAGCAGGGCTGGAGGACTGCAAACACTGCATCCCTTCCCTCCTGTCACCTGCTTCCACATGACTGCAGTGCCTGTGCTGTGCTCTCAGTTCCCTCACCCTGAAATGCTCCTTGTGATGGTTTGTTCTGAGCTGCCTTGGAGCAGGCTTTGCTTTTCGTGGCAGCATCCCTTGTTGCCATGTCATTCATGAAGAAGATGGCTTTATCCTTGCCTTTATTCCACTGGGACCAGCTGCTCTACACACAGGAACCAAAAGTGGCAAATCTTCCATAGCCTTTTCTAATTTTCAATTGAAGCTCTACATCACATGAACTTCTTGGGGTTTTTTGAGAGGTAAAGACTTTATTTTCCTTTTTTTGATTTTTTTTTTTAGAACCAACACCAAATAAAAACCTGAAAACAAAAAACAACAAAGCCAAAACTTACAGAAAAAAAAATCCAAATCCACACATTGAACCCAAGCTAGAGGAGCAACTGCATCGTGTGTCTGATACAGTCCATGGGAGTACAAAGCATTCCCAGCCTGGTCCTGCACATCCGCTCCCAGTACCTATTAATAGCTTTTAGGCATGAGTGTAGACATGGAGATGGGCAGGACTAGATTGCCATGCAAACATTTATCTGGGGGCCCTGTCCTATTTCCTAGAACTAAAGATTTCACTGTGATAAAGTGGACATTTTAAAGCATTGGTGGAGATAGGAGGTTGTAACTGCACTTAAACTGAGGTTGGATTAGGCAGTCCCGTATCTTGGAGTCTGCCACTAAATAGAAAAGTATATGAGCAATGGAAATATGTCCTTCTTAATATGTAGAAAGAAAAGGACAGTTTTGAAAATCCATCAGTCTTTCAAATCATCTTAAGGCATATTGATCCTCAATCATCACAGGGAAATTCAACAGGGGTGCTCTTGTTAGTGATCTAAGAATATAAGTGTGGTTGAATACATGGAAAACTGTATCTTGTTCCAATTGTCTTTATTACTGCAATAAATGATACCAACTCTCTCTTCCTACAGACTTTATCTCATCTGTTTATAGTGTTGGCATTTATTTTGTTTTGAGCTGAGAAACAATACATACCTAGATACCGTAAGGTTGTAAGAGGTTTTATGAACATACCATTTAAAAGGAATTGTTTCTGCTCTGGTTACTAATTTGAACTGAGAAAAGATACTCGTGTTTCATACTCCTGGAAGCAATAGCAGATTTGCTGTATTACAGCAGTTCTGAGTAACCTACTCATAAACAATCCATTCCAGAAAACTCCCAAATCTCTCCCACTTATTTTCTCTAATAGGTGGCAAATCCTCAATACCTCTCAAAAATGCTCACAAGTCTGCAGGCCGTGAAGGCTTTGCTTTGGTTTATTTTTTGTAAAGCTTGGTAAAATAATATGAAAGAGAGAAATTCAGCTGTTGTTTAATATAGTACTGGTAACTGAGAGTTCATTTTCAAAACTGGAAAATAAGAGCTATTCTATGTAGTCACTGTTGGTTTTACTGCTATGGAGCATTTCAGAGGTAAGTTTTAAAGGAAAAAAAAGTGGAAAACCAGTCATTCACGGGCGCTGATACAGGAATGACAGAGGTTAATACCACTGACATCATACTGGAACTGTATAGCATTTTGTTAATGGTTATTAATGCCCTGCTGCTGGGAGACAGACAGTGCCAGCTGCCATTAGTGTGGTGCCTCTGCGGGTGTGCCTGGGCCTCTGCTCGGCAAGGAGTGGGCCCTAAGAAAGGCTCAAATCTGCTCCCTCCCCTGAAACAGGGGAGAGGAGACACTGAGAGAAGGCAGTTGCAGTGCCTTGCTCAAAACAGGGCTTGGAGAGTGAAGCAGGAGCAGCAGACACCTGCAGAGCCATGTCCAGGAGGTACTGAGGACTTCTGGTCAAATCAGATCTCCAGGACTAAACTCAAGATACACATCCTTTGGAAGAAAACAGCAAGAGATTCAGACAAACATGCATGGAAATGATGCCAATATGGCTGGGGAAGAAGCCTAAGTCCATGTAGGAGAACTCAGAGCTTTGTACATCAGTGGAAAGGAGTCAGAAATTCTATAGACTGAAGGAGAAAAGCCCTTGAGGGGAAGGGAAGGGAACTTTGTAATGGCAGAATGATGATGGATATGGAACAATTAATTAGCTTTGACTACATCATATTCATTGTACATCTAGATTTGTGGGTTTAGCCGCCTCACTTGGGGCTGGCTATTACTTTGTGTAATACCTTTGAATTTCATCCACCATGAGGGAATGAAACAGATACAGAAAAGTGCAATATGTCAGTGTAGTCTATCAAATTGAGAAAGGCATTTTTAGCAGTCTGTACTGAACAGACGTTTAAGCCTGCGTTAGATTATTCCTTAAGTGTATTGTTGTTATGACAAATCTGAGAGGAGCTAAAAGCATTTCAGTAGGTCAAAAAAGGAAACTTTGATTTCCTTTCCCACAGCCTGGGCCCAAAATGGGATTGCCAGCCAGTCTTGCATGGCCTTGCCGTGTACCACACAATCACCCACTGGTGAATGAGAGCAGAACATGTGGAGATGAGTGTGAGTCCTGTGGGAGTAACTGGCTCAGCAGGCCTCTGCAAATCGCTCAGCTTCTAGGTCTCTTTAAATGCTGGTGCAATGTAACCTGAATAAATCACTGAGAATGTTTAGCTGAGAAATGCCTGATGGCCCAAGGACATTTTGGTGATGACTGCTAACTGATATGCCACACATACTATTGTATTCTCTTTCATGCTAATTAAAAACTAGTATATTGCTACTTATGTATTCTAAAAGGGAAAAACGTGTGTTTGATTGCATGAACCTCAGGTTTGGGGACACTATTTAATTTTAAAACCCATTAATTTTGCACACCCATTAGTTATTAGAAATAAATGGAAACATCCATGCAGTATTGTAGATGTACTCACCAGGTATGCAGCCTAATATTCAAACACAGTGATTTGTACAGACTTTATTTTCTCTGGTCACTTTTACAAATAGAGTTGCCCATACAAATACCTTGCAGTCAGTTTCCTTCAGTGCAAAGCGTGAGCAGCAGGAGCAGCAGGTCAAGGGGAGCAGTTACTCCCCTCTGCACAGCATTCAGTGTCATCAGAACTGCAGTTAAATTGTCTGGTTGTCTGGTTGTCTGGTTTTAAGGATTTTCTTTAATATTTTTTCTTTTTTTTTCTTTTCTTTAGCTACCTAAAATGGTTCATGTTATTCTTTCCAGTAGCTCAGACTTCTACAATTATTACAAAAAATTTGCAAGGAAAAAAAAGTGTAGCCAAACACACTGACTAGTTTTGAAGAAATTCAATTGAAAGTAACATTGCAGTTCTGTATTTCTTCAAGAAAAGAGACTCTTACTTATTAACTTCTAATCTTTGGTTAGTCTTTCACTTTGTTGGTAGATAATATTTAGAAGAATTTATAATGGCTGGGACTCAAGCTTGACTTTTCATTTGCATTTCAAATTGGAGCAAATCAAACAAAACAGAATGAAGCTAGGGAAGCTTCCACTCATCCCAGTCAGTGCAGGATAGCCCCTGCAATCCAATGTATTTCTAGGCTTTGTCTCTTGACATTTTTCTTTTGGGGGTGAGAGAAGAGAAGAATTTGTCTTTAATTAAAGAGTTAACAGATCAGCAATGAGCCTTTAAAAGGTGCTTTTATCTTAAAGTAATAAACAGTCAATACAAGGTCATTTCTGAAGGATAAAATGGCAGCATGGCTGGGGTAGGGGTTATTCTGGAGGGTTGTGGGTTTGGGTTTCTTTGCGTATAAGGAAATATGGTAACGGTTGCCTCTTATTATCCCTATAATGTAACTGACTCTTGAAGCTTGACTTACTGTTCTGGATTTGTAACTGGTGAAAAGGAAGTTAAAAATAATTTCCAACTCCTGATCTCCAGCAGGTGAAGACCTTGCAGAAAAGCAGTCAGGTAGGTTCCAGTGCACCGAGATTTGGGTCTTCTCCTGGGTCTTGCATTATGAGTCTGTTTAAAATACTTCACTTCTTTCAGGTTTGGACCATGTTGGCATTTCCCTATAGTTGCCAGAGTGGTGTCTGTCTGGACGTTAATCATCCTGTATTTGTGTAACATGATCTGCTTGTTTGGAAACATGGGTGGAATGGTTCAATGTGCCATGGGCTGGCTATCAGCGTGTGTGACTGCTGTGTACAGAACTGTACATCAAGCTATTTCTGGCTGTGGTTTTGGGGCTTTTTAAGCTGAATTTTAGGTCTATTTATTGACCCTAATGTGTGTGTGTTCTTCCTTCATGGAAAAAGAATAAGACTTTTGAATTGGTCAAGACAGCAGAAACTATCAAAGACTTCCTTGTGATGTGTTGTACCACTTGTATGCTCACTGTAGAGAAAAGTAACTCCCTAAATTGAAATCACATGTGCCAAGTTACCTTCACTGGCATTGTGAGAGCAGCAGCAAAAGGTTCACATAACTATTAAATGGACTTTTATGGGTAAAGTACATACCTTTCTCCTAGAAAGAAGTGGTATCCTACATGGCTTCACTCAAGCAGCAGCAGGAGTTTTAGAATTGCAGAATGGCTTGGGTTGGAAGGACCTTGAAGATCATCTCGTTCCAACCTCTCTGCCACGAGTAGGAACACCTTCCACTAGACCAAGGTTGCTCAGAGCCCCATCCAACCTGGCCTTGAACACTTCCATGGATGGGCCATCCATGCTTCTTTGGGCAACCTGTTCCAGTGTCTTATCACTCTCAATATTTTCTTAATATTCAACCTAAACCTACTTCCTTTCATTTTAAAATCATTCCTCCCATGCCATCACATGGCCTGATGCAAAGTCCCTCTCCAGGTTTTGTAAGCCCCCTTTACATACTGGAAGATGCTATAAAGTCTCCTTAGAGGCTTCTCTTCCCCAGGCTGAACAGCCCCAATTCTCTCAGCCTGTCAAATTTCTTTAGTGTTTGACAAATGCTGAGGAGAACTTGTTTTTCTGCCTTTCTTCCCCTCCTCCCTACGAAATTGAAGGACTTGCACTCCTGTTACTTCATGGGAGATAGATTGATTCAGCATAGGCTTTTGTATATGAATAGATTTACACAGTTGTTTTGCCAAATTGATAATGCCAGAGGAAGGTGTAACAGCATAAGGGAAAAATGACGTTGAATGTCTTAATTAAAGGTGCAAACTGCAGATGTGAGCAAACTGCGAAGCTATTCCAGCTGTGAAGAAAGTGAGGGGAACTGATTTCTTTGAGAGCTGAAGATGTTAAATAAGCACCTTGTGTAGAAAGATGGCAGCAAACACCAGGGATGGGGTTTGGCTGCTGGAGAACCATGTGATGCTCCAAAGCTAGGTTTTTTAGGGGGCACAGTGTAGAGTGAATGGGCTTATAAGTATGAGCACTTCAGTCACATGCCTCAAAAGAACATCTCTTCAACCTGTACCTCTTATAAATAAAGGAGATCAAAAGGGAGAGAGTTGAAGAACTTTGTTCAAGAACTTAAGTATCTGGAAACAGCCAAGTGAATCAGACTTGTTGGCCTAAGTTAACACTTGTCTTGCAAAAACAATAGTGTAGTAAGTCAGACTTGCAGGCTGCCATAAGCATCTGTCTCTGAATCTGCATATATGCCATCATCAAATTACAGATCAGGGTTTGTAAGAACAGTGTAAGATTTTGGTTAGTAAGGCTTAAGGTTGAGGGCAGCTCCGTGCTTTCTTTTTAAAAACAGAGAGCTTAGTTTCCCCTGCCACAACCCTGTGGCGATGGGCAGCACCTCAGCCTGATCTATGAACTTAAAACACATTTGATCTGTATGCTGGTGCTTACTGCCAGGTCCTGCCACTCCACCTGAATAACTATAACATGCTCATAAATCAGGGGAGAGCATTCCTCGCTGACACCATCCCAAATGCCCTACTGAGCTGAAGCCTGTGTTAGCCATCAATGCCTCTTACATAAACATGTCATACTTTAAAGTAGGGTCTTGCAAAAAGTGCAAACAATATGCTGGTATGGAGGGGCCACACAAAGTCAAGAGCTGTTAAGTGGGGGGAAGAGGAGGAGAAGAATCTCTTGATGATAAATATATCTACCAGGCACATGTGGAAAGAAAATAATTAAGTCTAGTTTACATTTCTTTCAAAATGGAATAGTCAGATGTGGAAATGGTTGTCATATTCCCTGAAGAACTTGGAAGCTAGGAGCCACAAGAAAATAATGATGCATGATACTTTGGCTTTTGTTATATTTACTTTAGCCTGGTCTTTGTCTTATGCCTTATGCGCCAGACAGCCAGTAGTCTGTGTATCTGACTAGGTAGCAAAAAAATCTCGTTTGCATTCAGTCCACTATAGAAAGCTGAGTACGAACTATGGCTTGGTCTTGTGTGTGCATTCAAAACCACTTACTAAGCCTTTTTTAAAGTCACCCGCCAAGATTGTGGCTAGTAGTTCTTATCTCCCAGATCTTAATCCTCACGCAAGCTGATGCCAATTTTGGGCATGGTAAGAGAAATGTTAAGGAGCATCCCAGGCACACCTTTGTTACAGTACACAGCTGAGTGACTTGTAAAACTCATGTGTTTGTGTCGGTACAGCCTTTGATCTGAATTGGTAAGGAAAGTGCTCTCCTCCACAGCAGCTGGAACACACACAGCCAAAAGTGACACTGGGCTGTAAAGAGCGTCTCCGTGTCAGATGGGTCACAAATCACGGGGCTGACAGGTGCCTGTGCTGGATCCTGCGCCAGGGTGTGCCTTGGTGTGCAGCAGCAGGTAGGAAACCTGCGTGGTGGGTGGCCAGATTGTACAAATGACTCAAATTCTCTGCTCAGGGGCAGCCTGTTGCACATCTTGGTGCAGAATTAGGAACATTTGCTTTTCCTGAAAGTGGGCTGAGTGCTGTTCATGCTCTGACTTCATGTAGGTTCAGTTCCACACGCTTTAATAGTCATGATAACCTTAAGGTTAATTCGTAGCATTAAGGCAAGAGGTTTTTGTGAAACACAAAACTGAGCCTGCAGTTTCCCAGTTGCTCCTACTGAAGGGGTTGGGCATTCAGCACCCATGTTGCTTTCCCAAGGAGGGAGATCCAGCATGCAAGAGAGAGGTGTAAGTACTCACATCCTGTAAGGGCTTCAGGGTGTTTGGGCATGGACTTTTCCTATGGAATATCTAGTCTATCCCTGTGACCAATTTGTAACTGATGAAGATGATTGATGAGGATAATTCTGCTGTGGGAGCCTGAACCGTAGTTAGCATTTGTGATTGTGATGACCTTCCAAAAATGCATATGGGAGACATGAGACAATCTTTTCCACTGCCTGCTTAGAATTGGTTTCTACTGCCTTACCCTCTACTCATACACATTAATTCCTGAGCAGCTCTTACCCCCTTACCGCCTCCTTCTAGATATAATTTAAGGTTTTTAGGGCTTGTTCCAAAGCAACCAGCCTGTAGTAGATCACTGTTTTCGTCCTAACAACTTGTAGGTGTTAACTGGCAGCAGCTCTTACCTCATGTAGGCAGTGCAGTGCCTTGTGGCAGGTCTGTGCTTTTACATCCCAGCCTTCAGAGAAGCAGGCAAGCTTTTGGTCAGGGGGAATAGCTTCTACATTTTAGACTTTTTTTAGAACCAGAAGGCAAAGACTGGGGCAGCAGCTCCGAACACGTGCTGGCCTCGGGAGAGGCTCCTGGCTGCTGTGCAGCTGTTGTGAGAGCTGGGCAGGACGTGGGGCTCCAGAGCCGAGTGCCACATGTGCTCAGGCAGCCCCTGCCAGTCGGCAACCCTGCCTGAAGTCAACTTCTGTTTAGGTGGTGGTGGTTTTTTTCTTTTTCCAGGGAGTCACTTGATAGGGTGTAATCCTGTAAGATACTCAGCAAAGAAGCTGATACAGGAAAGTATTTCTGCAGATGCTTAATTTTCAGTGAGTAAGTGGTCCTTTTATGTGGGTGGGAGCACTCATGTGCTTAAAGTTAAGCACATGCTTAAGTGCTTTCTTGGATTGGGGCCAAAATGCTAATGTGATGGAGGTTCTCTTTCTCAAGTAACTGCAGTGTTCAGGACTTCATGTGGACCCCTGGGCCTGCAAATTTCTGAAATACACCCACGACTGGCAAATATTGGACACTTTTGTTCTTAAACTTTTCATTTTCAGCAAAACCTTCCTGCAATGTTGCTATATTATAACTTTGCATGCAAAGAATAATTCTTTACCAGAATTCGGCCTGCGGCAGAATTCAAAAGAAACCCTATTGCTGACTTCACATTAGTTTTGTTTAAGAGGATATTTTATTTTTCTGTTTGAGGACAAAACAAAGATTCCTCCAACACCTTTTGCTCTGACCCCACCCCCTTATCTTTAAACTATTCCTACTACACTTCTGGAAGAAAATCAGCCTTTGGCAGTCACCACTAAGATGCTGAATTCCAGCTGCCGGGACTCTCTTGTGTGATGTTGCACTTGCCGAGGATAGTCTGCTTTGATGACAGCAGTGGTAACAAGCCCAAAGGACACGTGTGTGGGATGTCACAGGGGTGTGCACCTGTCTCGGGCAGGGGGCACCAGGTCTTCCCCGTGGCAGCCTCCTCGGTGGCTGTGCTAATCACCGCGAGTGACGCGGGAGTGACACTCGCCGTGCCCGGCAGACAGGAACGAGCAGGGTGTTGGGGATCTAAGTGCACAGCTGCTTCTCAAATTATGATGCAAAGGGTCAGGGTTCACTGCAGTAAAAGCAGATAAAATTATGCTTCCTACTGCCATCATGCCACATCAAAATGGTAAATTGTTTGTTTTACAGTGGGTCTGTCAAGCTGTTCTACCATAGCAGACATGTGAATTTCTCAGATTGCTCATAGCCCTTTAAAAATAAAGGGGTTTGTTTTCCAAATATCATGTTAGAGATTTCTTTCTGTTAACTGTTGTTCTTTGACTGCTGCTATAAAATAGAAGTTTTTAGACTTTTTTAAGTGTTTGCTCAGTGGTGAGGCTTGGCAGCAGGGTGAGGGTGTGTGGCCAGCAGTGCTGCAGGATTTGTCTGCTCTGGCCATGCTGTGCGTGGGCACGGCAGCCTGCGGGTTCCCCTCGGATACCTGGGATGTAGGATAAGCTGTGGGCAGATGGCTGTGCACAGGATGAGCCATCTAGGTTAATGACCTGGGCAATGCTGTCTGCCTTTCTGTTCATGGCTACTGCTTCTGTTCCTGTTTCAGAAATAGGGCAGATCTTTATCCTGTGTGCAGCATCCGCTCCCTTTTCTCAGAGTCGACACCTCTCTGCTGTCCTTTCCACTTGAATTTGTATTGAACAAGGGATGGTGCTTACAAGAAACTTGTGGAACTAAGAGTGAGAACCAAGCTGGAAAAACCATAAGAGTTCAAATATGTAGGGTATGTGATGCTTTCTCCAGCTTTGACTTTTTTTGAGTCCCTTTTTATTGTGAATGGCTTGTTAATTTTTTGTTAAATTCTTCGACCAGAACTGTGACCAAAGAAAGGAATGCATTTGACAAGTGCAATAAAGCAACTGTTCCATGTTTATGGCAAGTGCTATACTTTTATGCTATTAATTCAAATTGCCTGGATTCTTATAAAACTGGGACAGTATAGGATTACCTACCTTGCTAGAACAGTTGAAATGGATCACACTACAAAATAGTCCACATCTCCCTATCAAATTTTAGAGGAAATAATCTTGGAGTCATAGGGGAGGTGTATGTCTCTGGAGCACAACTTTTAGATGCATTTTTGTATCCAGCAAATGTTGGGTGTCCCAAAGAGAAATAACAGGAAAATGCCATTAAGTAAAATAGAATAGTCCAGTGTAAAAACAAAACCAGTTGCACTGCATGTGAGGTAATGACACTTAGGAGGACCCAGGTAAACTCAGAAATGTGTTTTGCTGCACTGCTGTAAATAAGAAGAGAAGGTGACTGCAGTACTCAGTCCTCTTCCAAGAGGAAAAGTGGTGGGAAGTGTAGGTGGGGACGATTCCCTTGAGCAGACTTCTGCTGAAAACCAGAGATGTGCAAATAATTGGTTATTTTTCTTCAGTTTGATGGTTGTACAGGCAAGGAAAAATCATTTGGGACGAGAAAACTCTTTAGAGAATGAAGAAAGCATTAATGTGTTCTAAGACCAAGACACTGCTTCAATTCGAGGTATTTTTAATTTCTTTTTTTTTTTTTTCCTAAAGAACAGCCAGAAATCTGGGGTCTTGTTTGTTTGTTTGGGGATTTTTGGCTTTTTAATTAACAAGGTAAAATTCAGAAGTCACGTGCAGCTCCAAGAGGGAGGGAGTGTGGGCATCCCTACCTCTCTACGTATGTCCGGCAGGGTTAGCATTCATGTCACAAAGATGTTATGCTCTCCTCTGAGCCTGGCAGAGCAGAAGGAGGGTCTGAATTCAACTTTCTGCATCCAGAAGTTGTTCTGACCTTCAAATGAAGGATATGAAGTGGAAAACCTGATAAGAATGATCACAGTGACCAGTACGTGAGTTCTCATGCATGTGTAACTTGTTTTCTTACACTGAAAAGGAATAATGGGGTTGGGGCAGGATGGACACCCCCAAATAAGCTGGGAAGGCTCTCCTAGTCAAACCTGGCCCAACACTACTTGAGTTCAGGATCAGTGCAGATAAGTAGTTAAATGCTCTTAAGTTACTTACACTTTCTTTGAAACCAAGATTTTTGGTACAGAGAGAAGCTGCTCTGCTGCTCCCTTCCAGGGAAGCACTGGATGTTACTCCCTGCTGGATCTCGTGTCCATGGTGTGCTTGGGCACTTCTGGTCAGTGACTGCAACCCTAAAGCCAGTGCTAAATCCTCAGTGTCTTCTTGAAGGGACTCCATGGAAAAGGGATAGTCACGGTGGCAAGAACAGCTTGTGCTTGTATTAGGATCTGAGTGGAACAAAGGCATTTGGATTTTGGAGGTGATTGCTTGTGTGCCAAAGAGGCTAACCCCTCTTTTTAGGTTAGCCCCTCTTTCGAGGTCAGCTCCTCACCTTTGTGGGATAGTCTCAGCTCTCAGTGCCTACGAAGGAGTTGGTGTGCGAATGGTGACTTTTTGAAATGCAGTATTTATTTAAGTCTTAAATGCCCCCTGACTTTGAGGTCAGTGAACTTCGCCGTTCATCTTGGACAAATTCTTCTTATATTGTTAGGCTTCTGTTCTGGAAATGAAGTTACGATCCTTGTTGTCGCCTCATGAGCAAAAATACAAGGCAACGAAAAAGGACTTATCACTAATCCTGCAAAATTAATTTCATAACAGTGTTGATCACTGAACAAGAAGATATAGCTGGCCAGACAGCATCAAGATATCCCCACTTGGTTTGAGCCAACTTTTTCCTTATTAACAAATGTAAAATATTTTCTTTATAATACCATTCTTGAACTCTTAGATTTTATACCACTATCTCAATCACTTCAATGCTATGGTGTTTGCTCTGGTCATTAAGGTGACTTCTAACACTAGTGGCAGAAAGAATTGATGATCATGATGATCATCATGAACAGATCCATTGATGCTTTGTACGTATAACCCTGAGGTCTGTGGTATGTCATCAGCCAGAGTTTGTCATTCCCTGCCCATCATGTTGATTTTTTCATTGTACATGAGAACCAGGCTTATATTTGAGGTTTTCACTTTAGACCTGTGTCCACTGTTCTGAAAACAATGATATTTAGCATTCCTGTTCTCTAAGGAGTTCCTGAAGAAGCTTTTCCTCAAAGGTTTGGGTGGGTAGAACTAGAAAAGTGAAACTGTCTGCTTCTAGGGCAGGCTTTTCTTACGTATGTTCCTTTCTTGGAGTCCACTGTTAAATGCACTGTGGAGCCTGGGATAACCAGGTCATCCCATACTATGTGTTATCCTATAGCTAATGCCAACTGTAATTTCAAGTGCTCCCTCCTAATCTCTCCCCCTCATGCATTATTTCCTTGTGCAGCATTAACACACCACATGCTGATCCACTGTTGCTTCATGGATTTAGAAAATAATCTACAGGCCCGCAGTGATGTAAAACATTAAATATTGTTTTAAATATCGGAGGCGCCATCCTGCCTACACGGTACTTAGGGTGGGCAGCACGCCAGCGCCTTTGCTGGCATGTGCCTGAGAACCGGAGCATGCCTGCTCCCAGCGAACAAAGCAAAGCCCGGGACAATAAGGCAGGAACGATGACAGACAGGGAAGGGCTGGCTTATGGCTTGTGCTGTTTGCCCATAATATCAGCTCTGGAGACTATACTGTCTGGAGGGCTAAGAGTTTCTTTCTACACTCCTGCCTTACTGCCTGCACCTGCCCATCTGAGGGCAGGCAAGAATGAAAGGACACTTTATAGAGCTTCCAGGGGCTTGTCAGTCAGCTATTGCACAGTGGGATTGCAGTGGGTGCTTCATACTTGTTCTCTCACTCAGCATTGCCAGATAACGCTGGGCTGAGTGCATTTCTTCTTAGTTTGCTTCCCTCTTTCTCTTTGCACCAGCAAAAAGCTGGTTTGTATCTGGGAGGGGAGGGCTGGGGAAGCCTGTGTGCTGGGCTGTGTGCGAGGAGGGAGCAGAGGTAGTGCAGAATGCCTGCTGCACTGTTTTGGGATACCTCTGAGCTGTGCCTTTCCTGTCTGCTCCAGAGGAGTAAATTCCCTCTACAGCCCTGCCCTGCCTAGTCTCCACTCTGTGCTAGCTACTCTAGTGGTGTGCAGGGAGTCCTGATGGACTGTTCTTCAGCGCCAGGTTTTCAGTGATGTATTCACACCCACGCATTTGGACAGGGACAACTAGAATAGAGCACGCTCTTTTCTTTTCCTTGCGTTGACTTGGACATGAGTAACCATCGGGACTCATCCTGTTTCCACACTGAAAAGCTGCAGTTGCATGATGTCAGCCTAAAAGCTGCAGAGGCTCAGAGCGGTGTGTGCAGCTGCTCAGCCCTCTGGGCACAGCCTGCCCCTCTGTCTGCATCGGGCAGACATAAAGTGGGCTGTGGTTTTAGGCTGTGTCCACTGCCTGAGGACTGCTGACCTTGTCCTTACCTGGGATGTTTCCGATGTTGGGAAAACGTCAGTCACCTTTAACTTTCTCATCACCACATCAGCTCCTGTCTTTGTGCCCACTGATCCCAAATACCCTGTGAGGGAGAGCACTCTGCCTTTGCAAGATGGTCCTGCACTTCTGAATTCACAGCCTAGTGAATGAGGTTTAGGGAGGCAAAGCCTCAGATACTGCTGGAAACATCTACCCATGAGCTGCTTAATTCAGTTCAGTATATTGGAGCATCTGCATGAAAGAGGCAGGAGAAAAGGGCTGCCCATGAATATTATCAGTACAAATCAGCACGGTATTAATGCAGCCAAAGGTATGGCCTGTTTATACACCCACCCTTTAATGCATGTGAATGTGCTTAATTCTGTGAGAACTTGCAAAGCCAGGAGCTATATGAACTTGGCTGTCACACACTTCTTAAAGCATTATTTCTCCTTTTGTCTGTAGATCCCTCTAATGCCAAATGGCCCAAGAACTTCAAAGACATACCACAACTTAAATCTGTCCTTCATGCTTTTGCTTCCTTCAGCATCTAGCTGTGGCAAAGCCAGCTCCTCACTGGCTCTAGAGGCTCTCTCTTTAGGCTTTTAAATGCAAGTGAATTATAACAGCTCATGTTACCTGGACCAGCTGCACTAAAAATGGGCACCTCGACTCATTAGAAAAGCAGGCATCTCCCTTCCACTGGATCCAAACTCCTCATCAGCTTTGAAATATTTTACTCTGCTCCCACCCCTCAAGTTACAGCTTCTTTGGCCAAGTTCATTAGTTCTTATTTCCAGAAACTGCTATACCTCAGAGGGCTTCTGAACTGATTACAAGGTGACCAATACAGGTAAGGTACCTGACCTAATTTTCATGTAATTGGCATAACTTACTTTCTGAAGCTGCTTTTTCTTCAAGAGTTGGAAGTGCTGAGCATTGATGTTCCATCTTGGAACATTTCTAGAATGAGATTCCTGAATTTTCTCTCTGCTTGCTTAAGTCTGTGTAAGCTTAGCCTCTTTCTTTTGAAGAGTTACTGTAACTACTTACGTTAGAACACAAAATTAATAGAAGACACAAATGCAATTTAGCTACAAACCCATAAATGCAGTTTTCTCATTTTTTAACCTAGCTGGCTGGTTGAGAGAGCAAGTGTGGAAGCATCCCTTCCCACTCCTGGCTGTTCTTTCCCTTGCTGGCCAGCAGCAGGCAACAGTGTCCTGTCATGTTCATGTTCAGGTGTTAGTGGGCCTCTAACCTGGACTGCTAATCAATGGGATTAGCTCTGAATGTGTGCAGTAAACTCAAAAAATGGAAAGGAAAACGGCAGATATTGCTGTAAGACCATGTATGTTATTGAGATATGTATCTATCTCCTTTCACTGACCTGTGAGTAATCAAAAGATTCATTTTGGGTTATTTCTGAAGAAGATACTCCCCCATTTAATGTCCAGGATAGGTTGTTGTTTCAGCCTGAGCACGTGTGCTTTGCTTCTGGTGTATTGGAAAAATGTGATAGTGTCTAAAACTGAAAACTATGTGGGAAAGACATGAATATGCACAAAATGATGAAATTCCATGGGTAGAAGGATCTCGTTAAATGGACTTAGGAGAGTCTCATAAATATCATTTTAATGTGATGTAGTTCACACGATAACAAGATATTTTGTTCCACCAACAAAATGGAACACTAGCTTAGAGGGCTGGATTACTCATGGCACAAACATGGCTGTTATGTGCAAACTTTCGATGTTCTGCCAAGGTCAGTTTGTGGGTGTTGAGATGAAACTGTTTCCTAAACTGTGAAAGTGATCCCGGGTACCCAGCCTGCTGGAATGCCTGGAGGTTTTATGGATTCCTCCCCCTTTAAGCCCACTAGCAGGGTATCTGCTAATGCAGGCTCTCTCTTCCTGCCTGCATGACCCTAGTGAGGCTGACCTAAGGGGAAGCATTGCATTGAGTCCTCATTTTGTTTTCTGACTTCTTGTTTGCCTGCAGGAGGAGCATTTACAGCAGCCTTTTCTGTAGCTAACCAAGGCAAAAGGTTGACTTCAGGCACTGGAAAACATGAACATAACTCTAATGTATGAATGTGACACCAGCCCCATGACAGGTCCGGGAAGGTGTCAGGTTATAGTCAAATCTACTCTCACAGCACCTCAGCTGAGAGCGCTTGTTTGGGAAGGGCTGATGAAAGGTCTTATGTCATGCAGGTGAAGGAAATGAAAGGTAGGAAAACAGATTTTGGCCTGGAGCTGAGGATCTGCCATGGGCTTGCTCCTCCTGGCCACTTAGAGGGGGCGTGCACTTGCAGGTCCTACGGACACACAGGTCTTAGCAGGGCGTGAAGCTTGCTGAACACCACTCCTGAGGGGGCCTCCCAGAGCACCAGCTGTGCTTCCCACCGTGCCAGGCTGGCTTTGCACCCACTCTGCAGTTCCCAGGCTGTGGCTGGTCTGGCTGTGTTTGCCCAGTGCTCCCGAGCCTCAGCCACAGCTTCCCATTTCTGATGGCTCAGAGCAGAGCATCTCTGGTAAAGCTTCATGATAGAAGCATGCACCAAAATGAAAGTGTCAGAGTGGTTTCTTTAACTGCTTGAAGTGGTGCAGTTGCAAACTGTGTCTGTTTAGGAACATGCTTTGTTATGGAAGGGTGTGGAAGACTAATGGAATAAAGCTGATAAGCAGCAAATGCAGTTGGAAATATATGCTCAGGGTGAAGAGGGAGAATCCCACTTGAAGGATCAGAAACAGATTATATTCCCAAATCTTCACTTCTACCCTCTGATTTTTAAGTCATTCACTCCTTGCCTGTGCTACACAGGATGCTAATTCTGGAGTTAAAAATCTAAGGGACATTTGACTTTTTGAGGATTTCCAGGCTTCCACAATGTCACTGTCTGACTTGGATCCTGGGAAGCTCTGTTTTAGGGCAGGACTTGAGGATGAAGGTTCTGTGTAAGTACAGAAAGTGGGATTAAACTTCAATCAGGCACAGACAGAAACAGTAGTGGAGAGAAAGATGTCTTCCCTCAGTTGAAGTAGTTACTCTCTTCATACCTATAAAGAGGACCTTGCCCCAATTCCCTTAACTTGCTTTAAAGTACATTTGAGGCCTCAAGTAGATCTCAGCTCCAGTGTATTTACTGTCTGAACAGAAACAATGCACTACAACCTCACCCTAATTTTACTGGAATCAGCTGCCGCTACTCTGGAGCAGAAGCAAGAAAAAAACAAAATTAATATCTGGATAAACAGCCTATTAATTTGATGACAACTGTTGTTCTCCATTTCAGGGTCCAGAGAGCAGCCTGGGCAGTGAGCTAATGAGAACACCAGAGCTGTGCAGCCTTGGGGGAGGTGGCTGATAGAGAAGAAAACAGAACAAACACTCCTTTTGTAGCTCGGAGCTAAGGGGTTTCAGCCAAAGGTTAATTGCTTTCTACCCTAAAATGCTGTGAAGTGTTGCTGCGTGGTGTCATACAGCTGCTTCATCCCAGCCTAGGGGTGTCTGTTTCAGTGGTGGGTGGCATGAGCCAAGATCCTTTTTCTAACCGCACGGGGGTGTTGCAAGGTCTCTTGAGTTAAGACTTCCAAAAATCTGGGAGAGCTTGGTTGGTATTGCTTAGGATTTCACTGCACCATGGGAGCAGTTAGCAAAAACACCAAATGAGCACCAAAAGAGCTGATTGCTCTTCATTAGGAATATTTTTTAGGGGATGCAAGTTCATTGTTTCCTCTGATTCTTTGTTAGACAATCATGTGAAAGATGCTACAGGAATCATAAGTACAGAAATGAGTGTCATAGTAAACTTCATCTTACTGTCACCTTTGTCTCTTAGCCCATGTTTCTTGTGTGAACTTTAGTTTTAATGCTCAAATCTGTTATTCCTAAGACTTTTTTTCCCACGCACAATTCTGCTCATGCAACTTCCACACTGTGTAGAACTTAAAGCAATAAAATAACTTTCTGTTAGAATGGGGCTGTTGTGACAGCTTGGAAGTCTCCTTCTGGTTGGTGAGACATCAAAAATTTCAAAAAACCAGAAAGCTGTAAGTGGGGAAAATCATCCTGTGATGTTGTGCAGTCTTGTGATAGTCACCAGGTTCCCTTGTCTGGAGATCATCATAGTGGAAGAGAATTTAAGTATTTAAGTTGGAAGGGACCTACAATGGTCATTTAGTCCAATTCCAATTGATACTTGGGACATTAGACGGAATTAAATAGAAATGTGGTGTCTAACCTGCCGGTAGAGTGGGTAAATTTCCGATTTTAGTGTTTGTAGGCAAAGTCTCAATATTGCAAATAATTCTTCTAGTATCACTTCTCTGACCTATTTGTCTCCATTTATCCTGCCTGGTTGTTCTGCCCATTTCCTTGTGAACATTTTTATCTTTTACTGTACTTGTGTTTTCAACACTTACTTCAGTTCATGACTCCACAACTGAAGTTTGTCATATATAGGGTTCAAATTCATGACCAACAAGCTTGAGCAAGTGTGTGCTCATTGAATGTTGGAGCTTGCGTATTTTCAATGCTCAGCTCAGGTAAGGAGGAGCTGTTTCCTCTGTGATTCTTATACCAAATGACAGGATGGTCTGAGAAAACCCTGAAGGTTTCATTAGTGTCTGTTCCCATCTCAGTCATGTGTGCATGACTCACCCTGCGCTGCTGTGCGCCCAGTCTGGTTCCACCCATCCACCAAAAGGCGAAGTGGGGGGTCACAGCACTGTTCCAAATAACGAAGTTTTCCCCAGGCTTAATCCCCCGCAGAAAGGAGAAGATGCAGGCAACAAGGGAACGAGAGATAGGAGTGCTTTGGGCTCTTGTTTGCCCTCCATGTAGGTCCCTTCCTGTCTCTTTCTGATAATGAAAGAATAGGTCCCACTTCTGCTTCTTGAGTAGTCTGAAGTCTCATGCTTAAGTGCTCAGGCAGCTAATAGTCAAATTGGGAGCACAGGCAACGCTTAGTGCAGTTTTGCCAAATATGAAATGTTTAAAGCATCTTTTCACCAAGGTTTGGGTGTTCTGCTTTTGAAGTCCCCTATTCCAAATAGGGTGATGTATGTACCTCTGCTTTTGTTGGTGCTGGGTATCACAAAAAGGATGAGGCTCTCTTTCTGCATGTCAGTACAACAGAAAACCATGAGTTTCTCTAGGAGAAGCTTGTCTGAGCCAGCAGGATTGCCTAAACTTCCAGACAACTGCAACCCACACTACCAATGGTAGAGTTGCATGGTATCACTCCTGTTTTCTTTTCCTTACTTGTCCTCTGGCCTAATTGAAGGTGCTGACTTGTTGGTTTGCAACATGAATGGTCACTGAGCCCAGTGGGACTGGGGAGAGGGTTTGTAATACTGCTTGCATGACTCTATTAGCAGCAATTTGTGTGAGTAATTTGGTGGAATAGTTTTGGGCCATCTGCCCGCATCTGCAGTTGCTCAGCAGCCTGAAAGTGCACTTTGAAGTCAGCTTTACTGGAGCTGACCCTAGTTAGTTCTTGCTTTTTATTCCTAGAACTGTTGCACAAAGTTAGCATCAGGTGCTGTCTTAGAGTCCTGAATCTTGAGAAGCAGATAGGAATTCTGAAAAATTCTGTGGGGTCCAAGAGATCGCCAACATAGCTTTAGACTTTTGTGACTATTTCATGGGAAACAAATCTTTTCTTGTTTTCTTTTTTTGCCACTTGATAATAGCATTAAACTCATTTTCTGCAAACCTGCTTTCAACGGTCTAGCTAATTTATAGTGGAAGTAATTGGACACACCTAATGAAAAGCACAGTGGAATTTTGCTATGAACTGCAATGTTCTCTTCAGGCCACTGGTCTCTTCCATTTGATAATTGTCCTAACAGCGGTTAAGTAACCTGACTTCTCCTCTTTCCTGCCAATGATGAAAGCTTAAAATGAGTCTTCAAAACTGTCACTCTTCTCTAAAGTTTCCTTAACAAAATGGCACTTATTCTTCTCTTAATATCTTGCTATCTAACATTAGGCTGCTCTTCAGCCTTCAGAGAGCTCTGACTGGAATAGTTAACCAGGCAAGGGCTTTAAATACTCTAGGGTTACTCCTTATCTTCAGGAGTCCAAGGGGATCATGGTGATGCCGTTTGGGACCTCAGTCTCTTCTTGTGTAGAGACCATGTTCATCTACTCTCAAATCCATAGTAAATTCATGTTACATGCTTGCTCACTCATTCCATAGAGGGATTCTGGTCCATACCCAGAGCTGTAGTGTTTCCAGGCAATAGCAGCATTTGGTCTTGCAGCTTTTCGTGGTGTGCCCCTGGCATAGCAGGTGCCGTATGGACAGGGTGTTGAGTTGTTCCCTCAGCTCTTGTGTGGGATTAACCAGACGCTGCCTTTCTTGTGCTTTATGAGGGTTCTTAATCACGTAGCCTTCCTCAGCCTTTGGAGAGACTTCGGAGGTATGTGCAGAAGGCACCACAGAGCTGTTAGTGAGCTGTAAATTGCTGCCATCTACCAGCTCATGTAGGGAGCTCCCACCTGGTGTGGTGAGTGCTGGGATCTATGCCCTAGCTCCAAATCCTGGCTCCTAGGATTTGTATTTGACTGGGCCTGTTCTCAGAATCCCAAAGGAGATGGATGCCTGGTCTCATCTCTTCATAGGCAAACCTTGTCCGTAGGTGCATGAAAAAACCCAAACCCAAACAAAAACAACAACCAAAAAACCCAACCCCAAGCCCACAAAAAAACCCCCAAACAATCAAACAATAACAAAAAACCAATGTGGATCTAAGGTTTTTAAGCAGTCACTGTCTAGCCTAACTTCTGTGGGACTTCTGTATGTTAGAAATTCCTGTCCCAGAGGGGGTTTTAGCAATCAAGAGGGTTGGAAGGTATTTGAGCTGCTACAGTATATCCTGTTCTCAGCAAGAGCTTCTGCTCTCTGTTCAGTCCAGAGAGGGTCTAAGCCCACCTCTGTGAGCATAACTGTAATGCTATGAATTATTTCTTGTGGAAACTTTAGCTATTGTGCTTAGTGGGTTTACAGGAGCTTTTTCAGTCTGCTTTTAATGTATTTGTGTTGGTGGGGATTCTGAGTGGAATTACATGCCCAGGCTTTCAGATAACTGCTGTAAATACACAGATCTACTCTAGTCCCTTACTTCACAGTAGCAGCTGCTGTGGTGTTACAGAAACTTCATAGCTTTGACTTCATCTTATTAGTTCAGGACACTATTAATATCACAGAAGCTTTTTGTATTAGTTTCCACAGTTAATATTGGTTCTCCTTCCTTCTTCTCTGCCCCCCCTTCACATTCAGTCATTAAACTAAATTCATCTTGGGGCTGTTTCATTTAAGATGCCCTTGCTGCCCACACCAGAGAGGGGAACCAGACTGGAAGCAAACCAATTGTGCTAACAGTCACCTGGTATATTTAGTGGCAATGTCATCTAACATGCATTTATGCTCAGAAGTAGCGTCTTTCTGCTTCTATATGGAGCATTTGTAGTGCTGGCAAAATCTTTCCAGAGAAACAGCTGCTGATTGGCTCTTCTTGTCTATTTGGGGAAGGATCTGTCCTTAAATACTTAGTTATTCTGCTTTCTAAAAATGGCATCAAGCATTTGGCACTATCAGGGTTGGACTTGAAACTTTATTGAGAGGAATTAGGTGCATTGCACCAAGACCTGGTGAATCTTTGTGTGCCCTAGAGAAATGACTGCACAGGTGGGTGGAGGTACATCTAGGGCAGGTCAGTCCATGGGGCTCTAAAATGCAGGTTGCAGTCTTCCTCTGGAAGGCTTTAAAACCAAATGTCATATTATTATGGCTAAGTGGCTCTGGTGAAAAGGCTACAGGACTGAGCTGCATCTCAACTAATATTTCCTCTGAATGTAAAGAAATCCTGTCCCAAATGGCAGCAATGCCTCTCCTTTGAGGTGCTATGTCTCAATAAGGTGGAGAATACAGGCTGTCTTCTGAGTAGGGATTGGGAGCCAGCTTGCCTTTGACAGTCTGCTGCTGCTGACCAGAAACAGGACAAGGAGGAAGGCTCTGCCAGTGTTTGTCACAACTGCCCCAGCCTCCAAGTGCATAAACCATCTGACTGACACCTAACTCTGAGCTAGGCACAGGCTCTAGGGTGAGCAGCTCACCAGGAATAGAAGTGTTCTATCCCTTTGGTTGACCGTAAGTGCTTCCCGTTGTTCCTCAGAGCTTACAAGGCCAGGAAAACACGACATCCAGAGAGCTGGTAGAGTACCAAGGGAAGGGTTTTACCCCAGAGCCCAGGGGCTTTGCTCACCTCTGAGTTCTTGTTGTGACACTTCACCCAAGGGAGAGCAGTGATTGAATCATGTAATACCCCTCTGAAAGAGAGGCTAGCTTAGGACAGCTTGAGGGTCTAGGACACTGAAATACCTTCCTGTCCAAAATAGTTTGAATTAGTTGATCTGCATGGCATACTGCCAGCCTTCAAGGAGAACTGGGGAGGCCTGGCTACTGGTGAGTGGGCTGGACTGGCTGGTAGGAAGTTATTAATAGTTCCTCTTCCATGGAAAGAATGAGTTTGGCTTAGATGTGATGTAAAGCTGCTGGCTGGTACAGCAGGCAAATGCTGGAACTCCTGTCTATTATCACTTGAATGAGCTTGTTATGCTCATTCTTGAACCGCTCCTTCCTCTGGATCACTCGCTTGGGCCTCATGGCCTGAGGTCTCCTGGTGTTGGCCTCTGAATCTGAGCTGTGTGGTTGGGCAGCACAGGTGCAGGTCTGAAGAAAAGAAGCTGTCAGCTCTTGGTCAGCCTCAGGGTGTGGTGGGTGTTTCTTCTGTTCCTCAGCAAGTTTAGGTTCCCCCAAGTTCCCTTATGCTCCAGTTCTCACCTGTAAGAGTCAGGTCTTTGTTTCTGAAGCAACTTAATTTAAGGACAGAGAAGGAAGAAAGATGCTTTTCGACACACTAAAAGTTTTGGAAAGGAAGATAATCTCAAAAACTCAGACATGACCAATTTGGAACAAAGGGTGGAGGAGATTGGGTGAAATAAACAAATAAAAATTCTCTTCTTGAGTGGAATGGCAATGAGGAATTTCTTATGGGGGATTTAGCTGGATCAAAGGTTACAGTAAAGCATGAGTGATAGATTTGTTTTCAACTGTACCAGCTGGTCCTGTGGGCAGAGTGGCTTTAATTATGTTATTGTGGGTACCTGTTGGACTTGTTTTTGAGCACTTGATTAGAGTTTGGCATTCTTAAGGTGAAGGGTAGGAAAATCAAGTGGTATTGTCTTCAGTCTGAAGCTTGTATTTCCTTCTGTATCCTTCAAGGATATTCCCTTGATATTCCTTCAAGCTATTCCCTTCAAGAACAGCTACCCCTTGCAGGAAACAAATACAAGGCTCTAGGTTAATACACAGAGGTCTCCAAGCCAAGCCCTGTTTCAGCGGGACTGGCATTATTCATCCCTTGCAACAACTGGTGCTTCTTAAGGGAGCTGCTAGCTCCCAGAATAACTGTGTGGATCAAATTTTGTCATCTCCCTCATCTTAAAGTTCAGACTTCTGATTGTCCTGCTTAGAAAGAAGGGGAATGAACAAGAGTTGATGGAATATCCATTTCTCATTAAAAATAGTTCTTGTCCTGACTGTTGTAGGGAAACTCTATTTCCTTGGTGGCTTGTTGCTGATCTCTGCTCTTGTCCGTTTGATTTCCGCCCTGGAAAACAGGTGTAGGGATGCTATAAGTAGCACGAAGTCTAATGCATGCAGTGAGTTCCTTGCAGACTCTAAATTACAGTTTTCCTTCCTGTGCTGCAACCTCAGGTCCCTGACCTGCAACTGCAGCATATTTTCTGTGACTAACAGCTGTAATTCCCTAATTATCATGCTCTGTTCTCCTGCTGTGCTGTAGATTTTGTTACCAAGGAAGCAAACCAAGTTTCCTCGTTCCTACCCTTGCTCTGTATGCTCCCAACTGTTTTAAATCCACCATTTGATGCAGCCCATAAAGACAAATGACTATCTCTTGTTTCAAATATTCAAAGTCTCCAGAACGTATTACGTAGCTGCATGCTGGGGACGAAGAGGGCAAAGTAAGTCTTTCTGGCCTTTCTTTTAGTGAAGGCAGCTGGTCCAAAGCTATTCCTAGGTGGGAAAATGTACCTTTATTAGCTGTAACCATCCTGTGTGGAGTGCTGGCCTAGAGGTAGTCTCAAACAGTGGGCCCAAGCAAATGGTACTGTTGCAGTGTGACTGACAAAACTTCAGTAAACCCTGGAAAATGAAGGTGTGCATTAAACCCTGATGGCAGATTGTCTGTGTGCTGTAATTGCCATACAAGCCTCACCATTTGAGGACGACTAACAAGGGGTCAGTTCCTTTTTGTCTCCACTGCTTTTAGGGTTGGGGATAAACAGTTGTGTGCCACATGGAAATGAGAATAAATCTATGCTAATCTAGATGGTTAGAGAAATACAGCCAGACTGTGTTGTGACAGATAAGCAGCTGGTTAAACTATTACATGTTAAGCAGCAGAAAAAAACTTCTAGTTTCCTAAAAACCCACAACCTAATGTTTACCCTGCTAAGTATGCAAAGGTATATTTGGCTACTGCATGTACCTGAGGCTTTATTGAATGATGCCCATCATTCTCCTGCAGGATGCACAAAGGCAAGGTTAGTGCTTTATGCAATTGTCAGTTTGGACTCCATCGGTCTAATGTGGCTGTGTCCAAGACATTTGCATCAAGCCCCCGTGGCTCTGGGTGGCAGTTGGTGACAAACAGGAATGCTTTCCATGGGCCCAGCCTCCAGCAATTAATTCATGTCTCGCTCCAGAAATATCATCCAAGTTGCAACATGAATGATGTCTCCTGGGTCACAGCATAAAAATTACTGACTCCACATGGGGGATTTTCTGCTTGACTCCTCTGACCATTAAACTAAGAGGGAGGAGGCTGCTCCTTCCTCTGGATCACTGGAACTAAATCCACAACTGGGTCTAGCAAATGTGACGTCCAAGGTGGGGGGGGCAATAAAGGAAGTTATCTGCTTGGCCTCAATCAGAGGAGAAGGAAAGATGAAATACAATTGCCAAAGACAAGGAGTAAGTTCAGACAATACAACAGATGTCCCTAGAAGTAACATCATCCAGCATTGCTTTATCTACAGACTTCTCAAGGGACTTCATAGAGTGCATTATGTAGCTGGCAAGCATGGGTCAGGTATGGATGCACATAAATCTATGGGCCCATTGTGGATGTATTTTTCACCACAGAATAATGGTGGGAAAAACCAGATAATCTATGAAGATTGTTTTGTTCTGTTTCTGAAACTGTGCTCTTGTGCCTAAAGTGTTTAAATATTAAGTACTGTATACCTTAGCATACACATGTCAGAATATATTAGTGTAACATGGGAACTTGCTTTTAAGAGGCATTGAACTCAAGGTTAGAGATACAGAGTCAAACTTTAGTACTTCATAGAAACTCAAGTTGTGGTGGTAGTTCAGCAGATGTTACGACTTCATGGCACCATGAGCTGGTGTTATGCTATGCTAGATTGTACCTGTAATAATGCCTAATCTGTGCAGGTGTTCAAAGTCTGAATAAAATTTAATTTAGGGTTGGGGTTTTTTGTGAGAACTTGCTGTTTGATGTGATTTTACCTGATTTAGGTTTCTCTGGTTGCTTGCTGAGTGTAGCTGTCCAGACGTGTGAGGCTTCCCGTGGTGGCCAGCAGGCTGCAGTGGATTTGCCTGAGTCTCAGGATGGGAGGAGTCAGGAGCACACGTTGTGTTACCTGTCACACATTGTGGGACTTTTCACGAGCAGGGCATGCAGTTCCCCCTCACCCCTACCACCAGCAACATTCTTTATCAGTGGGATCAAAATCCCTTCTAAGACAGGAGTTGGACGTGTTATTAAAAACCTTTATTCAGAAATAACAAAGGATCCCCAGTGTCCTTTCCCTTCGACAAGGCCTGGGAGAAATCACCTTGTACCACTCTATTGTAAATACTCATGAAATTGGTGCCTCAGAAGCGTATTGGTGGAGGTAGCTTTCATACTTCAGTTTCACTGGAGATGTGCACTCCTTTTGTGGGAATTCTGAGCTGATCATTGCTCCCAAATTTCATAAACTCTGCAGATAAAGTTGTTGTCTTCTCCCCCAGTGAGCTCTCAGGGGTTCGTGCTGCTGGTGGCCTCAAGCTGGGAGTGAGTGACTTTTGGTGGGTGGCTCTTGGTGAACAGAACGAGTGACACTCAGATGCTGAAGAACTCCAGAGGGGACAAGAGTGCCCTCACCTGTTTCTGACTTAATGCCTAACCAAACAATTAAAAAAACCCCAAACCAGTGGGTCCTGGCCTCCTCAGCCCCAGCACAGGCCTGCACTCTGAGGTAGAACACGTAGCAGCTTAATGTGCTAAATAGCACCTTTTTAAAAAAAAATATTTTAAGATGCAGGCTTCCACCACAGCAAACCTGGTGAGTCACTCTGTCCAGGATCAATAAAAATGCAGCTCTGGCTCCACGCTTCATTTATTAACAGGACCAGGAGCAGTCACGTGAGAAAGGCCGGTCTCTGCCTGCTGGGCATGCATGTCCCTCCAGTGAGAAGGAAGATGTGTGACCACCAAAGCTATGCTTAGCAGCCAGAAGCACTGTCCTGCAGCAGCATTCCTGCTGAGGCACACTCACAGCTGAAACACTC
Organism: Platysteira castanea; assembly: GCA_013397175.1. Classification (NCBI taxonomy): domain Eukaryota; kingdom Metazoa; phylum Chordata; class Aves; order Passeriformes; genus Platysteira; species Platysteira castanea. The sequence goes on along the minus strand of VYXC01011199.1, from coordinate 57,826 downwards.
GAGCTGTGGCACAGGGGAGTTGGGTTACACAGCAGAGCAGGCTGACTCTTTCCTAAGAGAGCATCTGCTGTGCCACAGCACAGGCACAGAGTTGTTATGGGGCTACCTCTAACTTGCTTCTGTGGAGGTAATGTTTGCTGAGAGTGCTGCAGTGTGCATCTGGTTCTCCTGAGAGGGGAGGGAGGATGTGTTGTTAACCACCTTGCTGAGATGGAATGTTTTACTTGGGAAAGAGTGCACATACTTGGCAAATAAAATGGAGCTTTGACGAGAGAGTTGTGAATTAAGTCAACCAACTTGAAGCCCACGTTGCAGAGCGATGGTTGCTCTACCATAATGCTAAGGTATAAAAGCTTTTTTGTTGTTGTTGTTGGTTTTGGTTACTTGGCTTCAAACAAGTGACTCAGGCAGGACATTGAAATTAACCACTGTTATTAAATATTTGGCGGAAATGAGTGCCAGTCTCCAACTTGTAACAGCCTTCTGCTCCTGAGCTATCCAGCTGTGTCTTTAGCACTGTGCATGGCTTAGTGTGTACCACCAGGCACAGCATTGCCTCAAGCAGGACTTGAATGCATCCTGGTATTACTGAGGGTCAACAGGATAAGTGCTTTGGGAAGGCTGAGATGGTCTAAGACAAATATTATGGATGTTAATTGGTGTTTGGTTAAAGGTGATGGGCAGAGGAAAGAACTGCATCTGAGTGGAGATGGTGAATGCTGTTTTCTCTGCTCTGCTACCCAAGGGGGATGTGCTGTGCTTTGCTTTTTCTTTCTGTCAGTCCCACCAGTGCTTACACTGGTGGGAAGTGTAGGGGAAGGAAGTAGAAGGAAGTGTAAAGGACGTGGCTGAGAAACCTGAACTGGGAAAGCAGGAGTAGCACCCAGATCCTGTCTCCACGGAGTGTGGCTGATGTGGCTTGTACCCCATGTCCGCAGCACACACCTACTTTGCTTTCCACGTGTGCAGTGTGTAAGTGCTGTGCAGCAGAGAGGTTTGTGTGTTTTAGGAGTGTAGGGGGCGTGTGTTTTGTGTCTCCAGTGTGGTGTGCACTCGGGGCGTGCACAAGGGGTTTGTGTCTCACACGTACAGCATTAATGGTTTGTGCAGTGCAAGAAGCAGCACCCCTGGGTGCCACTGCATTCCCCCCATAGCTGCCATCCAGCCTGCTCCAACACTGCCAGCATGGGTGTAGTCATGGCCAGCTGCAGCTGTCTGGGGATGAAGTACCCTGTTGGGGTGCCAGCCAGTCTGGCTGCTGTGCAACAGGATTCTGCCTGCAGTCCCGCTGGCTTTTCAAGGCTGGAAGGGTTTTCTCTGTCCCACTCCCCCTCACAGCATAGCTCGGCTCTGTGTGAGCTGAAGCTGTGTCCAGGGTGGCCTAACACTCCCCCTGCACGCAGGAGCAGGCTTCTGTCACTGCAAGAGCCACCCGTCAGACACTGCCCCGGAGGTGAAGGTGCAGGCATGGCAGGCTGCCCTCATGCAAGCACCTCCACGGCAGCAGGGGAGATGCTGAGGGTGCAGGAACATGCCCAGGTGGCATGGGACAGAACTGTCGCTCCTGGAGCCAAGTCTTCTCCTCTTCCTCCTCACGGAAGTACATCTGCAAAAAACCTAAATCCAAAGCAAGGCTATTAAGAGTCAGAGACATTTCTCACTGCAACAATCTGGGTTTTTAATTCTAAGGGAGGGTGAGTCTGCCAGCCCCGCTGAGGGAGAGGTCTTGCAAGCACCTACACTAGTCAGTGAGCCAAAAAGCTTGGGCTCTGGAGCTGTTTTTTACTGTTTACCCTGTTTTCAGTTGCCCCAAGCACAGAGGAACAGTGCAGGGAGGCATTAAGTGTTTGTTTCAGCCCTCTCACCTTAGTGTCCCAACTCTTGATTTATACCACCTCATCAGTTGGACCACCTCTCTTCTCTGGTCTTGCATTTTAACTTACCTGAGAGAAAATCATACATACATCATATCATGCAGACGGTTAGAATTATCTGTTTTTGATTTACAAAGCAGCTCTTTCAATCTGTTGCTATCAGTGTGTATTTAAAACACACTTTAATAGTAAATAGATGAAGCAAGGGCAAGGGGTGCTGTACATACCTCACAGCAAGACAAACCCCATGGCAGCAATTTCCTTCAAAGGTCATCCACTGTTTCACCATCTACTAGAAAAGGCTGATTTGGGCTGCTGGCCACGTGCAGAGGGGATTTCTTCAGCAAAATTTCTTGCACAGAGCCTGTGAGCTCAGCTGCTGCCTGAAACAAGAATCACACAATAGAAAAGCTGCAAGGATTTGACCCAACAGCTGCTTCATCTTCTGCACTGATTTAAAGCACCAGAGCCCTTTCTCAACCTGGCAATAAAGTCAGGCATTTATATTTTTTCTTAAGATGTACATAAATGATGTATCTATAGATATGTGTGTGAATATATACACACACACCCCCAGCCTCATAACTGTACATATATATGTTTACATGCATGTGTGTGTATATATACATATATATATATATATAGGTGAAGATGGGCACACACTTGACTGAAAAAGACACTTGGAACAGCCAATTAACAACCAAGACTTTATTATCCAGTTCAGCACAGGGCTGCAATCCTGTGCACCTCAAAGGCCCAGCTAGTAAATTAAAATGCAACATTTTCTGTTTTAGCCTGTGTGACAAATGGCACAAGTGTGCAGCCTAGGGGCCAGCAGCAGCCTGCCTGCCACTGAGGACCAGTCAGAAACCCATTTCCACCTCAGCAGCTGAAACTGTGCCTAGTGTCTTTTTAAAGCCCCCGTGTCACAATTTTTAAACAGTCAACAAAATGAGATTGAGGGGTAAGCGACAGCAGGAGTGGAGAAAACTGCATTTCCAGAGATATGATGGTTCCTGGTGTCAAACAAGAGGTTACCAGCCCCTGCTCTGGGGTGAGGATTCCAGGTGTCTGTGGGGAGATGGCTTCTACCACTCAGCTGAAGCTCATCATTTCTTCCTGTGGTTTATCCCATTCCAATGTCTTCCTTTCGCTGCCTCAGTCTTAGGAACTTACCTTCACCTCATGGTTGAGACTATAGCATTAGGTCAGCTGCTGTGCATCTGTAGCTGAAGTGTATTCAGCACTTACCGAAACAGCTACAGCCCTTTATATATATATATAAAGATATATAATATTATATTTTAGATGAATAATCATATAGCATGTCTGTTGATATGTGTAGATATACATAAAAGATACAAGAGATCTTTTCTAAAAAGATCTGTACAAAAACACCTGGCATATCTAGGTGACCATCCGACACTGCCCCAACACCTCTGTCACCTACAGATGGGTGCAGAAACCTACCACCAAAACTGAGGCAACTGAAAGCCCAGGCACAAACAGTGCAGCGTATGGTCACACACCACGGCTGTGTTTGTTAGCTTCTTCCTTGGAAGTGAAAGCATAGGGTAAGTTACTCCACGACATACGCTTTTTTCATGAGAGGAAAGCATTTACAAAATTTACAAGGCAATTCTATAGCTGTAACAAGAGCTCGTACAGTACATGCTTCTGATGGTGCCTCGTTACCAAGCTCAGCCTATAGAGCCCTCACTGTTCTCTGCAGAAAACTGGGTCTCGCTGGGCATTTTCTGCACCACGCTTTGCATTCCTCCTCCTTTCCCCAATCGTCCTCTCCCAACAAAGGCTCTTTTTTTCAGGAGAATTAAAGCGCAGATCGTCGTATCTGTTCCAAGGGCAGAGTGTGTTGGTCTGACTCTGTGAGGAGTATTGGCATTCATGGGACTCCAACAGCTGGATCTGAGCATTTCCTTTAATTGAACAGGTTTGCAGTCTCTCTGTGCTGAAGCAATTCTCCACATCACACAAGCCTGCATACCAGAATAAAATGAAAATTTAAGAGCGCTGGCTAACAAGACCGAGAAGCTCATTGTTTAAACAAGAGGCTGATTGTCTGGGTGCTCGAGTGCCCCATTCCTCCAACATTAAACCCACACGAGGGACAGCAGCCTAATCCACAGCTTGCTGCCAGGTGGTATAGAAATTAATCTTCCACTTACCCGGGCTATTAGTTGCGGTGTGCATGAAGGTTTGCAGCCCAATGAGACGAGCGACTAAAATTTTCTTCTTGTCATAGACGGGCATGGCAACGTGGTGATATGAAATATCAGCCTCCAGGAGCGTCCCCCGTGGTGAGGAGAGTGTGGATGAATGTGTCCAGGGAGGGGAATGGCACCCCAGCACCTTCTGTTCTAACACATGAGCCCCAGGCTGTCTAACTGCACGGTGAATTGTTGGAGGATGAGGAATGGACTGGGAAAGCCCAGGCTCACCAAGAACCCGAGCATAGGCCACCGTAATGTGCAGAGCTGAGCAAGTTTGGTGTTTATGAAGACAGGAAATAAATTTTTTCTTCTCACATTTTAACAACACCAAAACTCCCGTTTCTAGTCTGACAGGCCCTCTGACAGGACATACAACATGAGACCCTCATTTGGTTTCCCAAAAGCTCAGGGACCTGCTTCCAGGACACTTCACTTGTCTTCCAAACAGGGTATTAGAACAGAGGAGGAAGAGAAATCCTGCCTTTTATTAGTCTGCTGCTCCCTTAAAATCCACGGAGGAAAGGGAAAATACTCAGCAGCAAGCAGGTGATCAAAACAGGAGCCACATAAACATAAACATTTGGAAGGGTAAAGCCTCAGGAGTGTTTAGCATGATTGCTTCCAGTTTTCATCTGCTCACATTTCACTGCAGACGTAATTTGCTGCAGAGCACTGCCAAAGCTTTTCACAACACCAAGGCATGTTGAACTCGATGCAGATAATAATATTTACGAATATTGCAGCTTCCCCCCATCCTTCCCTAATGTTTTTCCAGCAGCTTGCAATCCCATCTGGCTTTGGCTGTTCTTACTGCCCTCTCAATGACTTTCCTTGCCTCAGGAGCTCGTGGTTGTGCCACAGGGAAGTGGCAGCCTCTTGCTTTGCCTGTGTGGTGGCTGACCTGTCTCGCTGTGCAAATGGAAAAGCAAATGGTGCTTTCCAAGTGCAAGTCAGTCCTTTGCCATGTGTTTGTGCATGACTCTGACTTGGTGCCCAGGTATGTCTCTAGGGCATCCCAGGTTATTCCCTAATCCAGAGAAATGTTTTGCAAAACAACAGCTTTCCCCAAACAGTAACACCACAGTCCCTCTTTGCTCCAAATATTCCTCCTCTTCGTGTCCTCACATGGCAACAATTAACAGTTTATGCACCAGCTTCTTCCATGTCTGCTTATCAGATTTTCAGCTAGACCAAATTCTTATTTTCTCAGGTTTTAGTTAGGCTAAAGTTCCAAATTTTTGGAAGATAAAAGAAGAACTGAACAAATCCAAAAGGCCGTAATGCAGATTTTCAGTGGATCCCATGAATAGCAGCAGAGCTAATGCAGAGCTTGGACTTAAAAGAATTTGAATCCAAATTATTTTTGTTCCTCATTTGGCTTGCCTTGTAAAACATACAGCCAATAATTCCACAGCCTCTGTCAAACTCCTTTCTATAAATATCAATTTACCATTGAAAAGAAATGTAAAGGGTCAGAGCTGTGCACAGAGATTCACTTATCACCCACAAAAGGAGCTTCTGAGTGAGTTGGACACAGGCAGAAAAGTAAATTTCCCAAAAATGTGAAGAACTGAGCAAATAAGCTTTTTAATTCTTTCTGGTCCCATCCCATACTTTTATTTAATATGGTATTAATCCCACCTGCAAGCACTGCTTCAGGATGAGTTCCTAGACAACACAATCCCAGCAAAGAGCAGAAGGAAATCCGCAGTCCCAGGGCCAACCTTCATCCTTAGCTGTCACTAGACCCAAGTGGGTAACTCCTGGAATCAAAGCTAGCAAACCAGTTACAGGGTCCAGCTGTGGTCCTGGCAGTGGGAGCTGCAAGGCTGACTCTGCTTAGTAAGATGGCTTTATCCCTGACCAGCACTGGATGGGATAAAGCAGTCTCCTTTTCCTCATCCAGCTTTGGCTGAAGTGCGAAGATCCAAGAACTGAACCAACAACCTCAGTTTTCCTGATCTGGAGTCTCCATCTCAGCACTAACCACTGCTTTAAACCTTGCAGAACTGTTTAGTTCAGTTTAAGAAAACTGAAACTTGACCCTGCTCCAAAGAGGAGCACGTTCCTGCAAGTGTTGGCTCTCATCCTACTCATGCAGAGGTATGTCTCCACAATAAATGAATGTTTGAACCCATTGGCTGGCAGCCTCAAAGCTTGTTCGAATTCCTCTCAAACAAAGCCACAAACAGCAGAACTTAGTCACCATGGGTCTTTCTGGAAAATAGTGAGCAGAAATGTGTCTGCTAAAGCTGGTTCTTACTTCGCTACAGATGTTAAAAGGGACACCAATTACATAGGTGCAGCTACCCCTATTTTTCTGAAACAGCTCTATTTCCCAGGTTTGGTACTACTCTTAAAATCAAGAGCAGACAAGGGGAGCAGCCTGTGCATGGGACAGCAAGTGTCTGCCCTGAAACTGACTGACAAAACCGGCATAAGGTAGCAGACTTAGGACAAGCCTTCATCTGGACCAGCCACAAAAACCAGCACCCTGGGCCCTGAGCGAGTGAGTAGAGATAGTCAATTGTCCATGACCTTTTTTTAAAGAGTAAGGCAGCATTTAGCAGTTCCAACGCTAGCTCTTGCTTTGGGAGGATGTGTTTTACTGCGTCTCTGTCATCCAAGTGGAACAAGTGCTTCAGTTCCAAACTTAATGTCATCCCCACATAGCAGCCACCAAAGTGCTGCTCCTTCAAGTCCTCTTAGCTGAAGATATGGGAAATGATGCTCAGCTTTGCTGTCCCATCTCCCTGTAATTAATGTGAGCTGTTAATAATGAGATTTCTCTGTTTCTCAAATGAGACCTAAGCAAAACTCAAACTCTAGACTTAACCTGAGCAAAAGCAATAACAAGCATCAATGATTATTTCTTCATAAAAGAAGAAAGAAAGGTTAAAGAAAAAAAGAAGAAAAAATAAGGTATTACGTTAAAACAGTACCAGTGTTCACACTTATAACTAGACACCTCAAACTTTCTCTTTAAAACTCATGTGAATTGTTAGTATTCACACACTCAAATTATAGTTACAAACATCAAAATATGTCCCAGAGCATTGCTCAAAGTCTTAATTTACAATAAGACTAGCACAGACTCCCACTTTGGAACAACAGTCATCCTAAGAGGGCACCCCTTCCCCCTGATGAACCACCTTCTAATTTCACTCTCCAATGGTTTTCATCACTATTTTAATAAACATTTACTAGCTAAGGTATGATAAGAGAGTCTTTGGAGTAACAGATCCAAATGCCATTTCTGTTTGAGAGAGTACCACTATTTCTCTTATATAACCTACTGTAGGTTGGGGCTGTAACATCACTACAATCTGTTTTCTCCTAAAAATGTTTGTTACTCAGCATAAGAAAACCATTTTACTCGATACTAAGCTTTGAAATAAAGTATATTTGTCTTTTACAAGCACTGAGAAGCTAAACAAGTTGTCTGTGTATCATAAATATAAAAAAATTACAGCTGGGTCCATTGTCTGTAAGAAAGTCACCTCTGCTACTTTATTTGTGTTGAAACACATAACTGAGTTGTGCTTCCCACCACTGATTTGCTGCTCTTTATACCTAAAACCTGCTTTCTAGGAGCACTTTAAAATACTTGTACACTTCCACCACAGTCCAAGATGAGCCATGTGCTACTCTGAGCAGATGGAAACGGGGGTGGAAGTGTGTGTGGTTTACAGGACTGACAATCTTTATGAAAAAAACTCCAAACCAAACCACACCTAAATTAGCCAGTTGCAGGCTTTGCACTGTCATTGCTCTTGAATACAAGTAGACAGAGGAGTATTTGCTTTACACATGCAGCATTTTCCACCCTGTGGTTAAAACACAGCCCCATGACTGCTGCAGGCACCGCAACCTCAGAGAAATACTTTGAGCCAAATCCTGCCCTTTCAGAAATCCTCTTCCACAACTGTGAAACTTTTGTGGCCATCTGTTCTGCACAAACCCAGTTTGATGGGTAAACCACCTCAGCACCCTGGAAGCCCCAGCCTGGTGAGCATCTCCATCATCATCCATTGAGAGCCATTGTGAGATTTTTTTTCTTTCAATTTTACACAGCTCTCACTTTCACACTGGCACCTCTGGCCCAATCTTCTAAAATATGTCTTGAAAATGGGAATTCCCGTCCACACATGCTTGGTCTACTCATGATGAGTTCAGCAGGAGCTCCTGACAGAGCTCCCTGCTCCCAGTCCAGAGCTTCCCCTTCTTTCTAAACCAATTTTGAAAACGCAACAGCATCTGCCAAGCAAGCTGTCCTCTCGCAAGGACAAATCGTAAAAAATCTCCAGTTGGCACCATTACCTTTTTATTTGAAAGGAACAAGGAACACTAAATGGCCCACAAACCAGGATCCATCCAAAGACATAAGGTCATCTGCCACTAATCCACTTAGGGACACTGCAACACATCATGGAGGGACCAAGGGCATTAGGGGCCTGTGAGGCAAAGCCTGGGAACACTGGTGAGCAGGTCCATCTATCTCCCCACAGCTCAGCTCCTGGTCTGTAACATGGAGCTCTTGCCTTGGGATGGGTATTCACGTGTTGCAGTTTCAGGCTGCAAGACCTTAAAAAAAAGAAATTTTTAAAAATGCATTTTTTTAAAGACTCGGTGTTTCTTCCTCCAGTCGTTCTCCATTTCAGAATATTCTTTATGTCCTTCATCAGTCTTGTACTTGGTTACAGATGGAAAATATTAGCTCTGGTTTACAAAACATGGCCCCGTTTCCTGTAACACAGCACAGGTTGGACAAATCTGTCATTTGAGTAGTGTGTCTATTCTGTGGCCAATTCTGTAATCTACAAGCAATGTGATCCTAAACAAGGAATCTCATGTTAGCAGCCAAGATTGGAAAATCCCTGTTTAGGGTGATTGCTGCCAAAACCATCTCACTTGCTAAGGACAAGCTAATTTTCTATCTGCAGTTTGGAAGCTGTTGCTTTTCCTCTTTGTTTTTTTTTCTTTCTTTTAAATAAATAAATTTTAAAAACATAGCTCATTTTTAAGATGACACAAATAAAGAGTTTTTAAAAGTGCAAAATGGATTTAGAAGAAAGTTTAGGGTATATGAAAAATACCCCATTGTCTACTAAAAAAATTCTGGTTTTGAATATAATTTAAACACAACTTGAACAAGTGCTATTTTACAAATATAGGAGTTGTAATTCCGAACAAACAGCAACAAGACTGTTGTGTACAAAAAAGAGGAGGAGAGCAAGGAAGCAAGGAAAAAGAAGTGTTTTATGGTAGAGACAGGACATAGATCAAGGATGATCTAGATACAGCTTTAAATGAGAACTCGACCTCAGTTTGCAAGATGGATTAAGGCAATGTAAATAATGGCAATGGGGATATGAGATGATCAAAACTAAGATGGAAGCAAAGCTCAAGAAATTTAATATATCCAGGTTGGCAGACAGAGATGAAAGGCAGAAGAAGCTACATTAATTATTAATGATCAGCTTGTCAGTTCACAGATACTTCTAGCTGATAAAAAAAAAGCCACTACACAAGTGTCAACAGTATCTCCTTAAGTAGGTATGCTTCAACTCAGTATTTAAGAAAGGGGAATTTCATCTGGAATGCATGCAGGGAAGCATCACAAAACCCCCATCTTGATACAGAACTGGCCTCATTTGCTATCACATATACTTTTTTCAGTGTTAGAATTCTTCCTTCTTTGCCCTTCTAAATGCTCCTACATGTAGTTTCCTACATGAAGAGATTCCTTCTGTTTTAAGAAAGTTGGGATGGGAGGTTGTGGGGTTTTCATTTTGTTTGGGTTTTTTAAAGCTAAATATTACTAATGCTAATTTTTCTTGCCTTTTCAATTCTTATAAAACATTAAATTCATACACATTACAGCATCTCATGCTTTGCCAGCCCACTCAGCGGTTTGATGGCTCATCTTAGGACATGGGTGGCAAAATAGGAGAAGGAGGTTGCAGTGTCAGAGCAATGTCTGGAGCGGTGTAGCAGGTTCAGTTTGTAACCGGGCAGAAACACCAATTTAGTGTAGTGGGTTTGTTTGCATTTTTTACTTTCTGTGAGATAAGGAGTAGGAGGAATGCAAAGCAGGTTCCAAACTTAAAGACTATAAAGAATAATCTTTAGTCTAAACTAAAGAAGTCTAAATAATAGTCTAAATAGAAGTCTAAATAAATAGTCTAAACTAAAGAAGTTTATTACCAGAACTAAATGAAAAAGGAATAATAAGGATAAGAATAAACCTTCAGAACACTTCTCTCCCCATCTTCCTCCCTCCTCCCACTTACAACATAAAGACACAAACTTGGGATTANCCCATGATTATCATGAAATTACAAGGGAGTCTCTGATGTATCATAGTCCATCACCATAGCTTTACAAAAGAATTTCAGCTTTTTGTAGCATCTTCTCTATCTCTCTCTGGGCTTCAGCTCTTTTTTCTTCACTGACTTAGGTGTCACTAATCATGGTGTCTATTCATGTGCCTTTGCCTTTTCCTTTCCTCTAACCTGGGAACGGATTGGTGTCTGCAGGTTTCATCTCTTCTGGGGAACTTACAGCTCTAAAGAAGTTAATCTTTACCTTTGCCGGGGCCTTGAAAACTGGAACTTATCTTTTGCTGGTGGTCACATGATCTTTGCCAGACGGCCAGAGGAGACGTGCTGGAAGGAGAGGCAGTGGCGGCGTGTCCTGGCCTCAGTTAGGGAGGGCAGTTTTGGCCAAGGCTGTTTGGGGTTCTGGGATGGTTTTATCCTGGCCAGCTCGGCCCAGCACCGCCACGCTGGGGGTCGAACCAGTCAGGCCATGATGGAGCAGGGCCGTGGCCCAGCCCCACAGGCCGCATGGACCACACTGGGAGCGGCTGCTCTAATGGAGCAGGAACAGCTGAGATGTTTAGCCGAGCCGCAACGCGGGGGCCGGCCCGGACGGAGCAGAGCCACGGCCCAGCCCCACAGATTCGCGCGGGCAGGGCCCATCTGGGCCCCGTGGGCAGGCCCAGCCCAGCCCGCCGGACTGAGCGGGCCCCCAGTTACCTGTCCAAAGACTGGAAGCAAGAGAGATTCCTGTGTCTCCCCGCGGTTTAAATATGTAAATTTTGAGAAGCACTATTGGTCTAAACGACTGTCCATCAACCCAGGTTCAAACCACCACAAGCGGTTTCTCATGGAGAGATGTCTGAGCAAGGCTGTAAGGGTGAGCTTGGTAAGGTTAAGAGAGGGACTGGCCCATGTTTCCCATCCAGAGAGCTGTAAAGGACGGGGACCATGATTTTCCATGTACTACTGACATGACAATCCAGGTGCTATGGTCAGTGTCTGCCCAGCAGGTCTGTACCTCACCATCTGCAAAGCGAAGAGTCATCTTGGTCCTTCCCAATTTGATAATGCAATACACAGAAGAAGTTTCAGTTTTAATTCCCCAGGCTGCCTCAGCTCATGACTTTCTTACCTCTTATCCAACATACCCAATTACACTGAAGAAATCCCTTTTAGTGAGAATACACTGCCAGTGTTGGACTCAGTTATGTGATTGTCCAGCACCTCTCCGCATCTGTGGCCCCTCATTTCTGTGTGGCACAGGCTGGTCCAGACCAGCTCCCACTGGGAAACACCAGTTCTGAAAGCCTTGGGGAAATTTCTCTGGCCTCCTAAAGAGCTTCTCTCATCCCAAGCACCATGTCTAGCAGAATACAGGAGCTAATAATATCCCTCTGCTTCTGTAATATAGCATTTCCTCCTCTTTAACTTTTACTGGTTGTATTACCAGCTGCTTCTTTGCCTCTGCCACATGACCGAGTGTCAGAAGAACCCATAAATCAGCTTATGGCATTCATCGAATGGTAAAATCAGTGCTTTCTCCCCTTCTGAGGGACTAGAATTTCAAATGCATCTTCTAAATATACTTTAAGATTCAATTATTTTAGTTAGCATTTAGAAGATTTTTTAAAGAGACAACACAAACCCTGCTTTTCTTGGAGAAGATGTGTACTGAGATTTCCTCAAGAAAGTCACAGCCACCAGTTGGCACAAGAGGGACAAAGCCACAGTTCCAAACCAGGGATGTTCTGGCAAACACAGTCTTGGCCATGACAACCAAAACCCTTCCCTGGTGCTGTTGTGCTAATGAAAACATGCTTGTTGAAGAGCTGGAGCTTCCAACAATTTCTTCCTTCAATTGCTATTTCTAATAAAACACAAAATATCAATGTTAGGGTTTATGGCTTCCTAATAAAAATGCAGCAATTGCACACTAAAAATGAACAAAGTGTATGATCATGAATTTATGATATATGATTTATTCTTATCAAACTGACAGAAAGTTTCTCTCTTAATATTTACATTCAAATGCTTTGTCAAGATAGTTTCCTGAAATACTTTCTCAGCAACAGTGATTAGGTTTCAAGCATTAGATGGAAATAATGAGCAATTGACCAAGGGGAAACAAAATAGAGCTAAATATTTTTTTTTAATTCAGCAACTAATTTAGAACAACTGAAATTTAAGCTGCTTACATTCATCTAGGAAATACTAACAGGAATAACTATTTGCTCTCTGCTAGCACCCCGTCTTTGGTTTCACATGGATGATAATCCAGGCTGCTTTTGCCTTAGGAGCCAGGAGTTATGTTTCCCACTGACCTTCTACAGAGCCTTCCAAAAATAGGGAACTGGGAGAGGGATGGCACCAAGCGCCCATGGAGTGCTGGAGGCTCTTCCTGCTTTGCACCAGCCATGCAGACGATTTCAACTTTCATTTTCTTAATGCTTTTTCACCATTTCTCTACAAAGATGACCATGAAAACTCTAATGGAAGTCAGATGCATTTTCCCCCTCTTTCTGTTAGATAACTTCTGTTAAATTTCTCTTCTAAGGAAATAATTTTAATGTACTGCCACAAACACTCAGGAATGACATTTTGGAGCTGTCAGCTCAGAATGTCTTCTTTTTAGGTATTTGCTTTCTCAGGTCACATACAAAATTTTTTCAAAATTATGACTAAAAATCTAATGACGTTCATAGAATGCACAAAGTATAAAAATGAGGTGACTGATACACTGCAGTCTTCCACCGTTTGAAAAACAGAGAGTGAACACCTACACAACAAGGCCAGGACACAAAGAACTAATATTTAATATAAAAATTTGTGTGGTATCCCCCCTTTTAGAGTTCCTTTCAGATACAAGGTTAGTAGAAATACAGATAAGTTGTTAACTTTTAAGATGACTTTTAACCCTATGCTACTTGTTTTCAGTTCTTGACCAAAAGACCAAATGGCACCACATTTTTGTTTTTAGCAGAACAAAAAATCCCAAACAGCTCCCTGTTACAATTCTTGAAAAGCAAAAGCCTTTCACACGGAATACTGCAATAAATTCATCTTTGCAAGTGACGCTAGCTCACAAAGTTATCCATATCTACTTTTGGGAATGAAAAAATGTGTCAAGGTCTTTGAAGGCACATTTTCCTTTTATCACACATTCTATTTTACCACGTTTGTTACAAGTCCTACATTATGCTTTTTGCTAAAGCACAATAGACTTTTTTTCAGGAGGAAACATTGTTTTAACTGTTTGGAATTTCATACCCTGTGCAGGTGTGAAAGGCGCCAGTGACTATTCCTCCAAGTGGTGTACATTTCAGTGGTAAAACACCACTAATTGTCCAGGCATAAATTACACTTTTCCCTTATTCTTAAAAAAACCAAACCAAACCCCAAATATACACATCCTCCCACCCAGTCCTGCAGGGGTTTTATGCAGCATTGCCACTTTGATATGGTGAATTTCATATTCTTATTTCCACAAAGGAATCTTCACAAGCAATATTCAAATAGTTGCTGTGTTAAGACATTTTCATATTACAGACCCATTCCACCCCCAAAATAATGGATTTAAATAGCATAACCATTAAGATCATGAAAATAAGATTCAAGGCACTAAGACCTACTTAGAAGTCATAGATCAGCTACAGCACAGCATTCTGTTGAAAATCTTGGGTTTTAGGTCCTCATTAAAGTGTGCTTATATCTTACCCTACAGACTCACACAATAAAGTCTTGAACAATGCTGAAATCATCCCCACTGCAGGCTGGCTTGGCACAACAGATGAGCTACCCAAAGAAACCTTGCCTGGACATAGGGAGGCTCATTCCCACCCCAAATGGGGGGGATGTTTTTACCCTGCTACGGATTGCAGAATTCCCAGTGCTGAATTTACATAATTACAGTGTTGGATTTCCCTGCAGAGGCACACACCAATCTACAGTTGATAAACTAATCATTTAGTCCCCTGGGTAAAGAAAAATAATGTTCTGAATATTGTTCTAAATGCCACCCAAGGATACAGGAGTTGAAATGGTAACTTGGCACGTGAGCTTTACCAAGAGCCCCACAAGTGCCACCAAGTGAACAAGAGCAGAAGATGACTTTGCACTCACAAGCCACAAAGAGAAGAGCTGACAAAAAAAGATAATTCTCTGGGGATCACTTCAGCATTGTCTCTGTTTGCCCTTTGCAAATGCAGATATCAGAGTTCCCTTTGTTAATATCATCGTGGCAGTAGGTGACAGCAGGTATTTATTGTTGCTGTACCAGTCTTTTGTGTCCTCATGAGCAAAAATATCACATGAGCATGATCTATAGCTCTTTTTATCCCGCCTACCCTCCCACCCCAAACTGTGAACACAGAATATTGAAAAGATCTAGGGCTCAAGTTCATTTTATATGTAATATGTTATATAACATAGCCAGTTTCCATCCTTTTCACCAACTCCAATGAAAATATTTGAAACTCTTTATTTTATAGAGGAACTGAAATGAAAGTATTTTCAATTTTCATCCTCAAATACTCAAATATTTTGGGTAACTGGAGCCATAGCTTGGATATGTAGGTACATGATCGGAAAAGCTAAGGCAGAGATGGAACAGGACTTGCCAAGGGATGTGAAGAATAACAAGAAGGGATTCTCTAAGTACATAGGCCAGAAAGGAAAGGCCAGGGAGGGTGAACAGAATGGGTATGAGGAGAGAGAACTGGTGACAGCAGATGTGGAGAAGGCTGAGATACTCAATGAGTTCTTTGCCTCTGCCTTCACTGGCAGTCAGGCTTCCCAATCTCTCAAGGGATTCTGCCCCTCTACTCTGCCCTCGTGCAACCCCACCTGGAGAAAGAGGTGGGCCTGTTAGATAGGGCTAGAGGAGAGCCACCAGGATGGTCAGAGGGTTGGAGCACTGCTGCTATGAAAATGGGCTGAGAGTTGTTCAGCCTGGAGAAGAGGAGGCTCCAGGGAGACCTCATTGTGGCCTTCCAGTACTTAAAGGGAGCTTATAAAAGAGAGGGAGAGCAGCTTTTACATGGGCAGATAGTGACAGGACAAGGGGGAATGGTTTTAAACTGAAAGAGAGCAGATTTACATTAGATTTTAGGAAGAAGCTCTTTACTGTGAGGGTGGTGAGGCACTGTAAGAGGTTGCCCAGAGAAGCTGTGGGTGCCCCATCCCTGCCAGTGTTCAAGGCCAGGTTGGATGGAGCTCTGAGCAACCTGGTCTAGTGGGAGGTGTCCCTGACCAGGGAGTTTGGAATGAGATGATTTTTAAGGTCCCTTCCAACCCAAACTGTTCTGTGATTTTCCTTTCAAATTCCCCTAAAACTACTTTTGAGTGTACAGGGAATAAAACTTTTCCTATCACTTACAGAAATGATTTCTTAGCTGCCTCTATCAGCTTCTGAGAGCTACCAATGTACAACTTTTTCCAATAAAAATATATATGCTGAATATCAGCTGTTTCTGAATTCTACGAAGAGGTGTTGATTAGACTCAAGGCAAAAGGTACCAGCCTGGGCGAGCAAGAGAGGCTGCCAGCAGGAAAAAAAGACAGTATTACAAAGATGACAAGAGAGGCCTGGTTCTTTGCTAATTTATTTACAAGCACATGCATAGATTCCTATTATAGATAAATTTGCATTTAAATCACTATTTAGTGATTTACTTCCTTGCCTAGCATTTATCAAAATTTTACAGAACACCTTTGTGTCATTCTGAGAAAAACAAAAGACTTGAAAAACACCATCCAAAGGCTATTTTGGTTCAAATTATTTTCATAATATTTTGGCAATTTTCTGCATTGTCCCTTCCAACTTTGGACAAGCTTTTTGGACAATTCCTATTATCCAGACATGGGAAGTATTGGTACCAACAAGTTGCATATAAACATCAGTGCCGATAAAGGTATTTTAAGGTGATGAAAAAGCATCACTTAAAAATTAAAACCAACAACAGATTTAATTTAATTATCAGCCTAAAATAAACCTAAGCGTACAATATCAGGGCATGCAAGAATGCAGCTTTGGAAGAACCTTAATCTGAGCAGAGGATGAGGCTCCCAGGGGATTTCTGCATGAGGAGTCACCAGCAGCATGTGAGGGATGACTTTGTGTGTCTCCACAAGTCAGTGAAGTATTTGGCCTTGATGTCATGAAGACAACAGAGCTTGATCCACAAACAGCCTAACTGGCAGCATCTCATAAATGATGCAGTCTATATGTGTGAGCCACGTCAAGAAATTATAAATTTTATTGTATTTTTATATATGCAATCATCTGTAACTGTCTAAAAACAAAGCATCCAGACCACCCCATTTCCTGACAGAGGGACCTTCTGTCACGCTCTGCACTGCTTCTGTGACAGTGTTTGATGACAGGATGATCTTAAGCTTAAAGAGAACAAACAACAAGTTTCTGTCAATTCATTGCTGTTACTGGTGCCACCTAACAGGACTCAGTGAAGGTCTTACCTAAAAAAAGTTGCATAGTTTTTATTAAGTATGAAGAGTTAACAGAAGCCCAGCTTCTGTCCACCCACTAGGAATGATTTCACCAACATAAGTCACCTTTTCCGTTTTCCAAGGTTGATGCAATAACCTGAGTTTTCACGACCATCTTACGCTTTCACAGAATTTCACCAGCTTATGTCTCCCCATACAGGACTATAAAAACAGTTGCCAGTAGTGACATTATTAAAAAAAAAAGGTAATTTTTTTACATGAATAGGTACAGCACTTAAGAAAACTCTGCAATGACAGTGTGGGTCCAGAGCAGTTTTTCTTCCAGGTCTCCTCAAACCCATCACCCAAGCACCACACTGGGCCAAACCCTGCCCTGCACCTCCAACCATGGATTCAGCACATTGGTCCCGGGGCCGGGGGACCTCGCAAGCTGCAAACCATCATGAGCTGTCAACAACGTCCACAAATCTCACAGACATCTGTGGCTTATCAAGCCAGCAGCATTTTTCCTACATTAATCTCCACTAGGCCTGCCCCAGCTTTCATTTCAAAAGACTTGGCATGGTATCTTCAAAAAAAAAAAAAAAAAAAAAAACAAAAATTAAAAAAATTGCTCGATTTCTTGAGATGCAGCTGGTTAGGAGCACTGCCTTTGAAATGTGAGCACGTTGCAGAGATGTCGACATGCTCATTGCAGGCAGCTTGCAGCACAGGGGACAGCACTAATGACTGCAAAAGGCTTTTAGAAGCTGCCTTTGGGTGAGCCCTCCCCTTCCTTTGGGGGAGTTTGGGGAGTGCTTTAAGATACTGGGTTCATCTGGATAGAGTGCACTCGAACACTCTCCACCAGCCCCTGGTTCTCCCAGCAGATCTCAAAGACCTGCTGGAAGGGCTGCTGCACCCTCCTGCTGGTCATGCTGGTGTTCTCCAGTGCTGGCTTTGCAGATGGCAGCCAAGTTAAGGCAACAGCCTTTACTGCTGATGGGATGAAAGCCCATGAAACTACTCCACCACAGTGCACATGTCCACCTTGGACCCCTGACAGCACTGGTCAATGTCATTCCCACAACCTGAAGGATCTCTTATAACCTTTTCATAAAAATCTTAGGGCATAAGCAGTAATTAACACTCATTTTGTGCAGCCAAGAAATATTAGCACAACAAAAGCCCAGCCATCATTCTCAGTTTACCCGGCACCTTTCAATGCCCCTATAGAGTGCAGGTGGGGCAGGTAAATTGTTGTCCTTATGGGTCTAAAAGCACAGGAGGAGGGATGGCTGTGCTCCACACAGATGAAAAAAAAAGGACTAATGGTGTTTATAGTTACAGCCCATTTTCAGCTCCAGCTGTCTCAAAGCAGAGTGACATAAAACACATAAGTTCATTGTATTTCACAAGAGGATATCCATATCCTTTCATATCACATTAAAAATGTCAAAATATCTTTCTGGCCAGAGCATGCATGCCAGGAAAAGGTCAGAGCAGCATTTTCAGTGTTGAGCACATGGTGCTCATCACTAGACCAACTCTTCTCTGCCATGAACATCTCAAACTGAGTTATCAACTCAGGTGTCCTTCCCTCTACAGCAGAGTGATGCATTTAAAAGCAGAAAACACTTCTCAGGTCAAGAGAATGTTAAAAATTTAATCTCTATTTTCTCCAGAAATTCAACAAAGCAAGTACATTGTTAATATTTTCAAGAAAAGAACTGGTAGCTAACTTATCTCTTTATAGTGGTATGTTCTGTATATGTTCTAAGAAAGATTTATTGCATTGTGAGTTTGAAATTACTCACTTGAAGCAGCTTGGGAGCAGCTTTCAGTATCACTGAATGTCCAATGGCTCCATTAAATGAATGAGGCACCAAAATGCTTGAGTCTTCATGTAGGCAGGAAAAATTGTGCCTGAAAATGAAGTAACTTAAAGTATCTTTTCATATGAAACTACGCAGCCAATTCGTCCTAGTCCTGAAGAAGCTGAGAATTTATACCTCAATTACTATCTTGAGGCAGGGCTGTAGTTAGAAGATGTTGGAATCCCATCAACTTTGACATAGGAATTTGTTACATTCAGAGACCAGGAATTTCATAAAAACAGGGTTTCATTAAGAGGACTGCCAGAAACACCCAGCCAGTATCTCAGGGAAACTCTGGCCTTGCCTTACTAATCATCAGCAGTCATAAAATATAACTGCGCAACAATTATCTGATGATCAATCTGAAAAAAAAAAGTCTTTCCACCAGTCACATTTCTTTAAAATCAGGTTTTTTAATGTAACCAGTGTGATGAAGACTCAAGAAGATGTGAAACCTCATCCCTCTACACTGAGTTTAGAACATCCCATCACTTCTGGGTAACATTTACAAAGCAGAAGAAAACCTTGGGACACTAGGATGAGTGTCCTAGGGATCACAGGATCACAGACTCACAGAATCATTTCGTTTGGAAAAGACTCCTGAGATCAAGTCCAACCTTTGACTCATCACCACTTTTTCAACTAGACCATGGCACTAAATGCCACATCCAGTTGTTTTTTGAACACGTCCAGGAATGGTGATTCCACCACCTCCCTGGAGAGCCCATTCCAATGCCAGACAACCCTTTCCACAAAGAAATTCCTCCTGATGTTCAGGATCATGCATTCTTCTCCAAGTTCCATACTGCAAACCCAGGTTTCCAAATATGATGATGACTCTTGTATTTCATTTTCAGTCACCAAAAAAAAAAAAAACCTCTAAATTAAATTTTTTTCCCCTAAGCTAAATTGGAAATTCCTCAGTGATAAACTCCAACACACAGCTTATCCTTAAGAGACAAATTTGAAAGAATGACACCAAAATCAGTACAGTTAAGTTAATGCAAACACTAAGCTCAACATTTTCACTCCAGTTTCAACACTTGTCTTTCTCTGAGCTACTGTAAATCCTTACGGAGCTATGGAGACCCATACCTCCATGTCCAGATTACCAGGATCCATGGACAAAACACCACTGAGGCCACCTTTACAATTCCCCAGGGCCAAACCCTTGAACCATAAATCATTTCTCTGGCTTCATCTTTAAAGGAAGTTGGGAACATCAAAGAACATACAGTTCCACATTTAACGTGAAGCAAAATGCAACTCCATAGGAAGACACTTGACTGCTCTTAACGGAGAGATATTTTTCTTTTCCTTTAAATGTTTACCCCATGCTGCCTCATCTTGACCTATTTCTTTATCTCAAGCACTGTTATTGCTAATGTTTTGGTCTACTAGAGATGAGACTGCCAGTTTTTCTGATGTCCATCCATGTCCAACCATAGTGATCCATCAGCTGTTTGCCATGAACTGGAGCCATTTCTGTTTCTTATTTTAAATAGCCTTACCCATGCAAAAATGGGACATTGCTTGTCTTGTTCTCGTTGCAATCAGATTTACAGAAGCATAGAATCTGCTGAGTTGGAAGGGACCCACCAGAATCATCGAGTCCAACTCTTGACCCTGGTCATGACACCCTGAGAATCCCACCATGTGTCGCAGAATATTGTCCAAATGCTTCTTGAACTCTGTCAGGCTTGGTGCTGTGACCACTTCCCTGGGGAGCCTGGTCCAGCGCCCAGCCACCCTCTGGGTGGGGAACCTTTTCCTGATATCCAACCTAAACCTCCCCCCACTCAGCTTCATGCCATTTCCTAAAGTTCCTTTGTATACATGTACTGTATACATAAAGTACATATTTGGATGACGTGTTAGTTAGATTTTATTTCATCAAGCTCTCATGAAATTTGAGTATTTCAAGCTGAAATGGTATTGAGTGTTCAGGGTTTAAAAGCCTTCCATCTTAACAGCAGCTTCTCCCAGAGCTCAGGCCCCTGAGCCCTAGTGTGGCTTGTCAGCTTTCTTTGGCTCCGGGTTTTCCTGCCACCAACTAAACCATAAAAAAACAAAACACATTTCATTTACATCTCATCTGTTCTCAGGCTTGGGTTTAGGTCATGTTTTAGGAGCTCTTCTAGTTTGCAGAAGTTTTTGCATATAAATCAGTAGGTTTGTTAAGCTGCTAGGCTCGTGCTTCCCCCAGGCTTCAGCTGAACTGATAACAGTTTGGGGTGTAATACAAGTGTTTGCTTTTGTAGCAGTATTCTAGAGCACTCCTCACTATCTCAAGTAATGCTCTTCAGCCCTACTGCTGTCTTCTCAGAGTGCTTTACTGACATCATTGCTGTAGGCCTGATGTCACCAACCCCCTCCTGTACAAAACCAAGAGTTACACATTTCCTTTAACTGCCCCAGGCCCTTTAATGCCTCTCTGCTGTTCTTATCAGACGTCATAGAATGGCCTGGTTTGGAAGGGACCTTAAAGATCATGTGGCTCCACAGCCGTGTTGTGGGAAGAGACACCTTTCACTAGACCAGGTCACTCAGAGCCCTGTCCAGCCTGACCTTGAACACTGCCAGGGATGGGGCATCCACAGCTTCTCTGGGCAATCTCTTCCAGTGCCTCGCCACCCTCACAGAAAGGAATTTCTTTCTAATATCTAATCTAAACCAGGTCTCTTTCAGTTGAAGTTGTTCCCCCCTGTCCTGTCACTACAGTCTCAAGTCTATAATTTTTCTGCTTTTATTTTTTGTGTCTCCTATGTGTTGCATCCTTTTTTCACTAGAGCTTTTAATCAATTAAGACCAGTGAAGAACGGTTTTATTGTTAGCTGCTCCCCACCCCAAGCAGTTCTCTTTCCCCACATCCTATTGCCAGAGACAGGGTATACCCAACACCACCAAGAACAGTGTGGGTCAACTTCAAAGCGGGCTCCTATTGACACACTAATTCCCTGTCACCTCAGAGATTTTAGGTGCCAATTTCTTCAATAATTAGGCTCTGCCAGCAAAGAGGTGAAATTATTGTTTTAATATTAGCCTTCCTTTTATCTTTGAAAAGGAGCATTTGTTTTGGCACTATCAAGACAAACCTTAATAAACTGACTGGCAAACAGTGTGTTTAGCAATGAAAATGATACCCGGACAGGGATTTAATGTAAGCAATAAAAGGGAATAGAGAGATTTAGGAAAGGATGTGATTTATAATGACTTTAAGGAGGATAAGCTTCTACATCTGTGATTGCTTGATTCTATAATATTTTAATTGATTATCAGAGCTAACAGGTTTATTTTTTCATGTGAATAAAAGCTGTTTTACTTCAGCTTTCTTTTGCATTTATTTTACAGCCGATATTAACATGGATATTTTTTCATAAATTTTGGCTCCATCATGTTGTACTCATTCCATAGGCTTAGAAACCTAATTTAGCTTGGGCTGGGGGAGGGAGCCAGGAAAGCTTGAGGTTACACCTGTTACTCTGCATAGTAGTGGAGGGGGTTTTTGGGATTTTAGATGAAAAACAGTATCACTCTGCACTGACTCACCACCCTTTTCTTTACTCTCTGATGACAGGTCCCCCGGCAACTACCACTCTCCCCTTCAGGCTGGTTCTCAGCCATGTTGACAAATTCAACACAAACCCAAACAGTTCAGGGAGGTACCTGAAGCCATGCAACATTCATTTTTTGCACCCCATTGAAGGCAATAGGTCCTAATGCGGTAACTCTCCCTCCGCGCCTTTTCTGAAACAAGTTAGGGTTGGTTGTTATTTATTTCTCTATAAACTAATCATTCTCTCAGCTGTTGCCCTGTTTTTTGCTAAGCCTTCTGTTATAACCTTGGAGGCAGAGAATTTCACACAGTTTCATGTGAACAATAGCCGATGTTTATTTAACCGTATTTTCTGTTTTTCATTCCTTTTATGATAAGAGAAAGTTTGATGAGCATCCTTTTTCTCCAGTGGGATTGAGGAGGAAGTGACATGTCCTCCAATCCCTTGTGGAGTTGAGAATCTTATAAAACATGTCAAATGTAAATAAACTCACTCTTTGCCCTCCTTTCTGCTGAACCTAGCAGGTGTGAGCGTGTCCTTTATTGTGCTTTCACAGGCACACTCAGCAACTCAAAATACAGGGAAGACTTTATGTGCTGGTAAGCACGTACATTTTTTTAAACAGGTACAGAAACTCACAGTGCTGCTCACACTGGGTTGCTCTTCCTACAGTGGTTTTAACTTGCATTTACAAAAATGGGGGGATTTGACAATATTTTAATGAAAATTCTATTATTTATAGAATGTGTTGTTTATAGCTATTTGCAAACGGTGCAGGAGTGAGGAGGGAGCACACCCTGAGTTGTACCTGCTTGTGAATATTAGGCACCTTTTTCTGAGGCTTTCAAGGAAATTTTTAGCTTTTGCACAGTCCCCCAGCCTCATTCAGCATTTGGAGATGAAGGCAATACTTCAGAACGGTTATGGCTGGACTCTCTGATCTTTAAGGTCTTTTCCAATCTAAATGACTCCATGATTCTACAAAGTTTGAGGGTTGCTGAAGGTACCAGTAAGGACATGATAAAACAAATCCTGGGACAGCTCCTTGGGAAGAGGTGAAAGCTCAATGGTTTTAAGTAAAAATAGTAGAAGAAAGAATTTACGTATTTTCTGTCACTCAAATGAAAAAAAAAAAAAAACCAAAACCCAACTCTATCGGAAACAGCTTTTAAATCTAAACACTAATGACATTTTGAAGAACTGACATTTGAAAGCTCTTACCTCTTTTTAAAAAAAATCAATTCTTCATAGGACTGCATTTGCTTGAAAATCAGGCTATACTACATTATTCCCATGCATTTCCTAGTTGGTTTTTCCAACTAAGATTTTAATAATTTTTTTACTCTCTTATGAAGTTTCAATAACATTTCGGTGTAGTTTCTCCACAGAAAGTCCTAGAAGCCAAGAACTTTAAGTAAAATTTACTTCACTTGATTCAAGTAGCTGTGTAACAGTGGACTTATTTTGGGAAAAAAATAACATAAAAATCAAGGTCTACTGGTAGATGGTAAACTTAACATGTAGATGGTAAACTTACTCTATGCAATGAGCAATGCATAAATCCTAAAAGAATAAGTAAAGTATAGGTTCAGGTCAGAAGGGTTCAAATTTCCACTGTGAAAGCAAGAAAGCCTGAAATATCTAAGCCTAAAAATTTTTTCAGTGACATTTGTATATGTAGACCAGCCTTTATATCTGTGAACATTTAACAGAATAATTAAATACACTCTTAAAATTCAATATAAAGTGAATACTTACTTTTCTCTCCCTACAAATTTTACAACAATTATTGTTCCACTTCAAAGGAAAGCAAGTAAAGCTTTACTTTTAAAGCATGCATTTGAATTTTATCTGCATATGTACAAAACATTTGTTTTTATTAGAACTGTTGGAGAAGAAAAAAAAGATCAGTCTTCAACTGGCCACTGCAGTGGATATTTTTAAGGAAGTAAACATCAAATTAAAATGAAGGCCATCCCATAAAATGTTATGCAGCTCAGAGTGGAATCTGGCCCTAGGAAGACCAGTAGGGATTTTGCATGTTTGGTCTGTACTGGACAGGTGGAGAGCACCTTGCTTCTGGCCCAAGGCACACCTGTATTTTTAGCATCCTGCAGTGCCAGTTTTACCTTTCAACACTTGATGGAGCAGTTTCCCTGGATTTCCGTTTCGCCTGGGTCCTGCTACAACCTACCTTCCTGCTACCTCAATCCATCAGGAGTATTTCCTAGCAGCTTGGTGCTGTGAAAAAAAACCAGCCCAGACCAAGAGACTTGTAGAAAAGCATCCTACCGAGTGCAACCTTACACAAAAACATTCAGTGCCTGACATTCATATTGCTAATTTTTAAAAAAAAATTTAAATCCCCTGTTGTTTAACTGAAGCCATTACAATATCTTCTGACACAACAAGAATTAAAAAGTGTTCGGACAAGTCCCTCAGGCACACGGTGCAATTCTTGGGGTGTCCTGTGCAGGGCCAGGGGTTGGACTCAATCCTGATGGGTCCCTTCCAACTCAGCCTATTCTGTGATTAAGCAGGGATTTGGAGAACAGGCCTTAGGGCTTTGTTCTGGAACGTCTTCCAGAAAAGAAATTGGCTGGCTGGCAGACAGTATCAGGTATGGCCAGCGTCCTCCAAAGGAGACTGAAGTTTGCTCTTGTCTCAGTATAAGACCAGGCCTAAGCATGGGTTTCCCTACTTTTGTCAACACTGTAAAAAATCTGCTTCTCTTTCACAGAAAACTTGGTAGGAAAAAAAGAAAAAGAACCAAAACTACACAGATAGCCAAAGGAATGGACCAAACTGATTGCATCTCTGCAAAAGGACACCTCACACTTACCATATGAAATAAGCTCCCCACTTCATTAAACTAACATAAGGATAATAAGGATACGGGACATTGTTCTGAAGGCTTTAAAAATCCTCTGTAATCAATATACTGGCAAAATACAACTTTAGCAGCAGCAGTTCACTATCTGGCTTACTTACTAATCCTTTAATCTTTGCTACAACCAAGCCGAGAGTGCCAACAAATGCCATGCCGTAAAAGGTGGGTATTCTCACATACTTTCCTATGCTTTGCATGATTAGAGCTTAACTCTATTAATCACAAACTTCCTGAATGAAAATGGGATTTGGGCAAATTGTCAAGATTTCATGATGACACTTGGGAATTGTAGTCTTTGGCTGAGAAGCATCCATTTCAGCACACCTTAAGTCAAATTTCCTTCCTCCCCTTTCTGTTTGCAAATTTCAGCAGTTTCCCTTTGTGAAAAGTGATTCTTACTCCACATTTTTAATGTAAGACTTCGTACAGCCCCAGTGGTAAAAGGCCATGGAGCTGATGCCATGGGTGACCCCCAGCTCGCAAGCAAGCAGTCCAAGAACTGGGGAGGCACACGTACAAGATTGCAGGCTGCTCAATGAGATCTATTTTGAAGAAAGCTGCTGCAACTTTCTCATAGTCTTGGGCTGCAAGCTATCGATTACTATTTTGATTAAGAGAATGACATCCTAAGAACAGATTCCTGTCAGTTCACACCTCAGTGGTCAAGACAAAACTTCTTATATTTCCACTGGAGTAGACACACAAAAAGAAGAGAAAGTCAGGGCCAAAAAATCCCCCAACAACAACAAATCCTGAATAAACAAACATCAAGAAAGCCCACCAAACCAAACCAAACCAAACCAAACCAAACCAAACCAAACCAAACCAAACCAAACCAAATCCCAACACCTCTGCTTTGATCCAATTTGATATAATTGCAATGGACAAACAAAAACGTGCAAGACCAGCAGGAGAGGAAGGAGGGAGGAAGATAAGGAGGCAGCCCTAGCATGGATGCAGAGCTGCTGAAAATAGAGTATTTGAAAATAAAAGTCAGAGAGACTTCCTTGTGTCAGTGTTTTAGCCTGGCCCCTTGGCCAAGTCCCTGACTGGCATAAATCACAGCAGCTTTGCTGAAGCTGCCTGTATTTATAGCAGATGGGACCTGGCACTGCAGTCGTGCAGGATTGCTGGTCTGCACATGTGCAGTTCCTAACAAGTGCACGGCCAAGGAGGGTACAGCAGCAAACCTCACGTACTGCCCCGGTGGCAAAAATTGCTCCCTACTTCTTCCTAAACCACTGTAGCAAACTGTCCAGGCTAATCTGGAGAAAACATATCTCTTCTTCCTTTGCCTATTTCTCCTACAGCTCTGGCACTGCAGCCTTGCAGGGACACCTTCTGAGGATTAGAAATTACTCCTTTTCTCCTGATGTGTGGTGTGATTAAGACAGAAGGAACATTTGATCCCCATTACTCCAGGGCTTGGCTGGGCACAATGTGATCCACCTTACTCTTATTAAGCTGGAAAACACCCTGTAAACTTGCTTAGCCCATGTGCTTTGTCATTTAGCATTTAAAAAAAGGAAGGAAAAACCCCAAAACAAAATCCACCCTCTGGGGGAAACAGATCGGTGAAGATTAAAGCAAGCAAAAGTGAGTTTCTTCCCCCAGGCTCTCCAAACCCCATCAGGACAACAGCAAGCAGACCTTTGAAACTACTTGGCTTTAAGGGTTGTAGTGAAACCAAAGCCCAAGGCCACAATCTGGGAGCACACCCTGTCCCAGCCTGCAGCAGGAGGGCACCAATGCACAGGCTCCCCACACCCTGTACATCCTAAAATCCCTGCTGTCATAACCCAAACTGAGGTGCTCCCAGCTTCACACCCTGACTTTTTATGGTACTTTTCCTGTGTTGTTCATAGATTTCTCCTTTCCAAGTAGAAACAACTCCCAAGCTCCTTACTGAGCAGACCTTATCTGAAAGGAGCTGCTGTCCCTCAGGAATGTAGTGGAAAATATGAAACCACAATGAAAGTTATATCTAGAAACTTCCCATGTGATGAGCTTAAACTTTGTTATGGTAAATATGCTGCTTCTGTTCAGCAACCACCTTGGCAGAGTTACAGTTTTTTTCCCAGAAATCAAGTCCCGTATTGCTATGTGACAAAAGTAAATAATGACTCATTAAATGATCCTAAGAAGAAAAACTGAAGGCTTGCTCCTCTCAAAGGTATTTGCACTGGGAAATTTGATAATGTCACCAACCACAGCAGCAAACATTACTTGAAGGTTTTCTCCCTTCGTTGAGCCAGCCAGGAGCATGCTGAAACCGCTGCTCTCTGTGGTTGTGCAGTCACCTTCACGACAAGGCTTTGTTTTTCCGTCCCCAAAGGCTGATGCAGAAAAAAGTTGTATGTCAAAAGGGCAGTGTGAAGAATTAGAAGCAGTGTCACAGCTGGTGTTCTCAGTGCCAGGCACACTGTGCTTAAAACTCTGTCCCTGGAATGCTGATTTCAATTCTACTTGAGTTTGGCTAAGTACTCCAAAAACAACCCCTCTAAGACCACTCATAGCCCTTGTACCAAACTAAACACTCATGCAAGACTCTCAAAGGCAAGAGGGAGGTTCATTTAACAAGAGTAGGAAACCACAACACAGAGAGTGGGATATGGAAAGTCAGTGCGAAACCCCTGATACTCCACCATGGAGGTGCTTGAAGCCAACACCAAAGGCATATTTGGAGTTAAATAAATTATTCTTCCCCTCCACTTCAAGCAGCCGAGGCATCAGCACTGGCACAGGCAATTTATGCCTCTTAAGTTACCTATCCATAGTACGTTGTCTTGGGTGGGGTTTTGATGGGGAAGAGGAAAGAATGGGTTGTCTTTCAATTGCAACCATCGCTTTGACATTGTAAGGCCTCTGCAATAATCTTCTTCTCAGCAACCTCTTTAGCACCTACAGAAATGGTGCCTTGATCTTTGATGGGGACTAGAGTAGCAAATGTCATATATATTAGATTGACAACTAGGTGAGTTCAATTTAAGAACAAATGAAACCTTTTTATGCATTTGTACAGCAAAAATTTGTAGCAAATTCATACCTGGAACTTTAGTTTATTAGATGTAGCTGTCTACAGTAATGAGGATATTCATATTTGCAGCTTGACTCTCAACTACTGAGATTTGCATTTTTATTAAAACGTTTTCATCCAACCAGGCACATACAATTGAATCAGATACAATCTTTCTAGAACGATTTCATCAGTTTAGGTTTGTAGCTACATTCCTTTTACTTTTAATGGTCATATCTTTCCACATGCGCCCCTTGGGTACCTCTGGTATCACAAGATACTCCCCATCACTGGCTGCCCCTGCCAGGAGCTCCCTGCACACTCCTGGCCACGCTCAGTCACAAGCCTGGGTGCTATCCCAGCTCCAGCTTCTACTCCTGACATAAACCTGGATTGCATCAGCTTTGGGGCAGCACTCATTGTCCTTTGCAGTCTTCATCTGACAGTAAGATGTGGCTGAGTCGGTTTTAGGGGAAAAATACCCACAGAAGAGGAGGATTTATCTGCCCAGAGAGGGATGATGCTTCGTGTGCAACACTGGACTAGTGGTCATCCTGAAATCTGTAGAAATAGGTGGATCCTCTTTAACTGCTTGCCATGCACTGCTCGCCACGCACTGCTCTGAGCCCGGATAACTTTCACCAGGTGCAAAATCTCTACTTTTATCCAGCTTCCAGAGAATATACTGGAGATGCTGTGCCATTATCAGTGGATTTGAAGCAGTTAATTTTGTGGCAGTTCCACAGTTTCAGCAATTTTTTTTTTTTTAAATCTGCATTAAAAATACTCAGATATTTTAGTCCACTTTAAGCTGAATAAAACTGCTACTTTTTTTTCTCATCAGTTATGTGCAGAAGATTTAAATAGAATATTGTGGGTACTGCTCAGCTCTGAAATGTCTCTAAATTCACTTTCATTTTCTCTCTTCTGCTCCCCACCTTCCCCACAGGCCACATCCTGCTTTCTCACATCCGTATCTGTCAATACACAGAATACTCCAGAAGAGAAAAAGAAAGCAATAAAATGTTGAGACACACTAAATGCCAGAGTGGCATTCTCTCAACGTACAAGAGTCTTGTGTCCAAAGTCTATAGGTTTTGTGAATTGCATATGCGTGTCAAAACTTCCAGGCTGTGCTCACTTCCACATTCATGTCTCGTTTCTAGCTCAGTTCATCCAGTCAGGTTAGCACAAGCTGGAGGATGCTGTGCGTCCATCCCTGCACATGCAAAGTAATGCCACAGATCTCCAGCTCGCTCTCCTCACTGCGGTCAGTTTGGACCCAGGGCTGAAAATGACCCATATTTGTTAGGTGACAACCTGTCTAGGGGAATGGAGCAACTCTCTCCTGCAAGGACAGCAGGTACAGCCACCCCTGCTTAGCACTTACCACATGCAGGACACCTTCCCCTAAAGCAACACCCGCAGAAGTAAAGCAAAGCCTCCTCTGCAGAAATTACTCGAGCTCTGCTGAGCTGCATGAATTGGTGACAACTCTTTCCACCTGACAGCCTGCTCTGGGGACATCCTGCTGCACCAAGTTTTGTTAGCACATACATTTGAACCTCTGGCAATGTGTGCTCTCAGCCCAGAAAGCCAAACGTGTCCTGGGCTTCACCCAAAGCAGCGTGGCCAGCAGGGCAAGGGAGGGCATTCTGACCCTCTACTCCTGTCCCTCTGTTCCTGACACCCCACCTGCAGTGCTGCATCAGCTCTGGGGCCCCCAGCACAGGAAGGGCGTGGAGCTGGAGCATGTCCCGTGGAGGCCACCAAGGTGATCAGAGGGATGAAGCACCTCTCATGTGAGGAAAGACTGAGAGAGTTGGGATTGATCAGACTGGAAAAGAGAAGGTTTTGGGCTGACCTAATTGTGGCCTTCCAGTACCTGAAGGGAGCTTATAAGGAAGGTGGAGAGGGTCTGTTTCCAAGAGCATGTAGCAACAGGACAAAGGGAAGTGGATTCAAACTGTAAG
Organism: Platysteira castanea; assembly: GCA_013397175.1. Lineage (NCBI taxonomy): Eukaryota > Metazoa > Chordata > Aves > Passeriformes > Platysteira > Platysteira castanea. The sequence continues at coordinate 27,641 of VYXC01011199.1, read as the reverse complement.
AGAGTAGGTTTAGATTAGATATTAAGGAGAGATTCTTTACCATGAGGGCAAAGAATTTAGGTACTATGAGGCACTGAACAGTTTGCCCAGAGGAGCTGTGGATGCCCTGGAAGTATCCAAGGCCAGGTTGGATGGGGCTCTGAGCAACCTGACCTGGTGAAAGGTCAGTTCACCCCCCTACCCATGGCAGGGGGTTGGGAAAAGATGATCTCTAAAGTCCTTTCCTACACAAACCATTCTGTGATGACTCTGAAGTATTTAAGGAAAAACCTAAAAGGAACAACTCAAATTCTTATCAGAGACTGCTTTGGCTAGAAATACCTCGTCAGGAAAGATTAGCCAAAAGCATGGGGCTTTCTCTGTCAAAGAGCCTTCCAGAGGTGCTATTAAATGTTATCAACTGATCTTTCTGGTGAGTAATCTCTAAATTTCATCCTCAATCCCTAATTTCTATCTGCAGATGGCTGTGTGAGTGGATTTTTCTTGAGCAGCTCGGGTGTGCCCCTGCACTGCCCTTCTCCCACCAAGCTGCTGTCCACTGCAGCGTAAAGGGAACTGGCTCGGCCCACAGCAGGGTGGAACTATTTTAGGTAGTGATGTCTGATACTAGAGGAGCATGAAATTCAGTCCTATCATAGCTGAAATGCCTAACCCCCCCTTAAAAAAACCCAAAAAACGCTATTGCAAAACCCTCCCAGAAGCTTATAAACTGAACTCTGGAAATTGCTCTCAAGTTGTAAGCCAGTAAAAATCGTACCTTACAACTCACTAGTAAAAAAATGGAGCAAAATACATCTACCCACTGCAACAGTCACACAGTTTCAACTATTGCCCAAAGGCTGAGTTGTAGAGATGAGTTTTTAGGCCTGTTTTCTCAGACCTGTTGTTGTGCACACAAAAGCAGCCCATGCAACAAAAACGTGCGATCGGCAGCGCTGCCAGAGGGTTTATATAAGGCAGAGAAGACACTGAGGAAAAAATGCATGTCACAAATACCTGTAAACATACAGCCCTTCCCTTCCTAACACAAAAACTAGGAGTCTCACTGATTTGGCTTTTAGTCAAATGTTAAAACATACAGGATTCCATCTAGAGACGTTAAACTCCGCTAAAAACATGGAGAAAGGAGGAATCAGATCTGTAATTGTTCTTCGTGTTACATTTATCACCCCACACAAGCAGTGAAAAAACCCTGTACCGTGAAGTGCTTAAATCTTTTGTCTGCTGAGTTCCCCACTAATAATTTCCCCTTCCCCAAGGAAGCCACAGACAGTGCAATCAAGGGCAGTTCAGGTTAGGCACACCAGGACCAAGAGGGAAAAAGTGATTTGCTCAGTGGTGACAAACCCACACACAAGTGTCCCAAAACAACAGGCTTTAACCCCCACATCAACAGCATTTCACAAGTGCCTGGAGAGTGGGGTGTCTCCTGTCTGCCTGAAAGCAGAGACAGTCAGCCAAAAAGGAGGTGACCAAGGCCCTAACACCCAAAAGGATTCCTTTTCCCTGGTGCAAAGCCAGAGAGGCACCTCTTCCCTAAGCTCCCGTGCACTTTGCTTATGTCACAAGCTTTAGGAAGAGACCATCTCAAGCCCAAGGCAGGCATAAAATCAGAATGGGTGAGTCTGTTTGGTTTTGATTGTTTGGTTGCTTTTGGGTTTTGTTCATTTTTGGGAGTTTTCTTTAGCCCTTTTTTCCGGGTTCTTGGATCATTTTTCCTGATTTAATACACAATTTTAATCTCATTGATTTGGCTTTAGTCAAATGCTATTTGTGTCATGAGTTACTGGTACACTCAGCCCTTGCTTAACAGTGTAAGCACTCTTTACACTAGCCTACTAATTTCCTTAATGAGTGTACTAAAATACCTGATTAACTGCGTTTCTTATTCACTGTAAATAAGTCATAAAAATATAACTGAAGCCTCCTTTTTCAGAGCTGGTATTCAGCTGATGTTACTAATCATAATTCTCTGCACCTTTCTGTTGCGTGCAGAATGCTCGGTCAATGTAACTCGATAATTGTGGAGGAAAGGGCAGGCCCTTCACTGGGGTAAGTTGTCAGAAATCCACTGGAATATGCAGAACTGTAGCAAGACACCAGCTGAGCATTTTCCTTTAGATGCAGCTGTAGCCATAAGATGCAAAAATCATATGGCTGGATTTTACCTTTGCATGGTAACATTCCCCATCTTAAAAATAATATTACAAAAAAAAAAAAATTGGAAAAAAAAAGCAGACTAGGGAAATTTTTGCACATANTTCCTTTTCCCTGGTGCAAAGCCAGAGAGGCACCTCTTCCCTAAGCTCCCGTGCACTTTGCTTATGTCACAAGCTTTAGGAAGAGACCATCTCAAGCCCAAGGCAGGCACAAAATCAGATTGGGTGAGTCTGTTTGGTTTTGATTGTTCGGTTGCTTTCGGGTTTTGTTAATTTTTGGGGTTTTTTTTAGTCCTTTTTTCTGGATTCTTGGATCATTTTTCCTGATTTAATACACAATTTTAGTCTCATTGATTTGGCTTTAGTCAAATGCTATTTCTGTCACTTTATTGGTACACTCAGCCCTTGCTTAACAGTGTAAGCGCTCTTTACACTAGCCTACTAATTTCCTTAATGAGTGTACTAAAATACCTGATTAACTGCGTTTCTTATTCACTGTAAATAAGTCATAAAAATATAACTGAAGCCTCCTTTTTCAGAGCTGGTATTCAGCTGATGTTACTAATCATAATTCTCTGCACCTTTCTGTTGCGTGCAGAATGCTCGGTCAATGTAACTCGATAATTGTGGAGGAAAGGGCAGGCCCTTCACTGGGGTAAGTTGTCAGAAATCCACTGGAATATGCAGAACTGTAGCAAGACACCAGCTGAGCATTTTCCTTTAGATGCAGCTGTAGCCATAAGATGCAAAAATCATATGGCTGGATTTTACCTTTGCATGGTAACATTCCCCATCTTAAAAATAATATTACAAAAAAAAAAAAATTGGAAAAAAAAAGCAGACTAGGGAAATTTTTGCACATAGTTGAGAATCAGTGACATTGCTACAGCTCAACAGATATTTGGCAAATACATTCAGGTGCAAGTCAGAATAAGAGGGAAAGCTAGTTCCATCTCTCAGTAAAGACTTTTGCTCCCATTTAGAACCTGACTTGTGAACTAGCGAAAGAACAGACCTGAAAATTACACATCCACTTCAGAAGTGAGGAATGTCACTTCCTGGGGTGGTTATTCGTCTTCTGAAAAGCTTACGTGTTGTCTAACACTCTGAAGAGAGTCAGGAGACCTGTTCACAAAGGCAGTGGCAGAGGACAAAAACATTGTTGTAACTCCAGAGTGCTAAAACACTTGTATGAACTAAAATGAAGATGTGAAAAAAGTTGTTGCACATCCGTAACACTGCCTGTCCTTCTCAAATCCAAAATATCTCAGTTTAAAACTTGTATTCCTCTTGGAGATAATTCAGAAGGGCAAAAATACAAGCAATAACCAATGGAAAAGGATTTTTTCTAAATATTACTGTCCTGACGAGGCATTTTGCTATCCCACTCATGAAAATAGAGTCATTAGTGTCATTATTACTGGCTATAGCTGAGGCATAAATTAAAGCCAGGTTAAGGCAGTGACACACCACGTTGTGCTTTTAAAAACTTTCTGTCTTGTTTGCCATTTCCTCCCATTTCTCTCTTGCAAGTGCTCAAAGCCTGAACCTGCAAGCAGCTCGTTCCTCCAGTGCCCAGCATTTACCCTCCTCACCACATCCAGGGGTCAAAGGCAAGTGCACAAATGCTGCCAGCAGAAAAGCTGAGTGCACAGCTCCAAGGGCAGATGTTCAGCACAACAGGAACCGGTCATTCTGCTGTCCATGTGCTCTGTGTGGTATTTCTGGGACTCTCAAGCATCCAACACTTGATGAAGGAACAATATAAAACTGTTCTTCAGAAAGGATAAAACAAGCTCCAAAGTCTGTCTAAGTGCTGGTGGCACCTACCTATCCAGTAAGAGGTCAGGAGAATGCTTTGCCAGATGCTATACACATTCCCTTACGTTACTTATGAATGAAGAAGCCCTGGTTCAAAAAAGCAAGAGCAGCTGTTAAGCTGAACACTGGGTGCTTTGAAAGTTATGTGACATATTTAGAAGGGAAAAAACTTTAGCTCTAATCACAAAAATGTGTTGCTTATACAAGTGATGAAGTAGAGGAAAGAGTTGAAGGATCATTATTTCATTTTTTCAAGAATGACCATGACTAACGCGAGTCCTCTTTGGTTACTTGCCACTGAAACATCAGAGTGTAAAAATATTACCCACCTATTTGGTGCCTGTTGGAATAAGTCACTTTGCTTGTTCCACGCTATAAATAATGGTATTAGTGGCAGGGAGTCAACCCATCTAATACCAGCAGATCCCCAGCCCTTTACTTGTCTGGGCAAGCAAATGCTTCACCTCCACACATCTCTTAAAAGAGCAACTGTTGGCCACTAAGTCTTACAGTCACTTTTAGATTGTGTTTTGTCTGGGGCCTTTAATTAATTAATTAATTAATTTATGACTGTTTCTGCTTTTCAAGAATACACAAGGAACACGATCTCCTTTTAGATTTAGGGTTTCCTTAACCATTTCCGTGTCCTTCTGAAGGCTACACCCTGGCTTTCTATTCGTGTTTTCTTTCACAACATCCTTGTAACTAGATCATAGGTAGAAATAATTAATATAGGTAGAAACACTATGCCAAGTCCATAACAAGAAAGCCTCTAGGGGCTTGTCACTATGAGCACAACCAGGTTAAAATCTACAAACCCAGGAAAAGTTGAAAAACCCATTTTTGAGACTGTCTCTGTTGCCTCCCAGTTGTCTGGTAATGGGAAGAAGACAAAGGTTTTAAAGGTGTCCTGCAAAGCCTATATTTAACTTAGAGGCATGTTTAGCTAAGAAATTACCTAAATTGAAATAAATAACATTTTAACCACCTGCAGGGCTAACTTGACAATGTTTTTGCCAAGAGCCACAGTGAGATCCTTCTCTCCATCTGGGAAGATGGGTTCAGTGAGGGTTTTTAGGCCCCTTAGGGCACTGCCGTAGTGCTCTGAAGCACAGAACAGATCCAGAAACTGTGGAGCACTTGGTAGCATTGATAGCACATGCAGTGGCATAAAACTCACTTTAACGTCACATTACATCAATCCTTGGATGAAGCTGGATTGTCACGGGCCAGAAGAGCACCCTGCAGCCAAATGTGTTTTACAGAGTTTCTCCTCTGGTCCTGTCCTGCAAGGGTTTTTCTAACTGCACATGGTGCACAGGCCCAGTAAAACCAGGACCTTTGATGTTTTTTGAGTCTGTATTTTATCTTCCCTGCCTCCATGCCAAGAAGCTGTATGGCATAGGCCACCATTTTAGGTAAAAATCTTAACAAAACACAAACCTAAACACACATTTTCACCATGTTGTGTGTTAACTGCTCCTTGGATTGCTTAATCTGGTACAGTGATCTCAGTTTGAGATCTGTTCAGAAAGGCTAATGTAATAGAGTTTTACAACCTGAAGTTTTAATTAAAGAAAAAAATAGCAACTTCTCATTCTTGTTTCTTGTCTTTCCTTCACGTGGTAAAGGTTGCCATGAATCGTTCTCAGCCCCATCCTTACACACCAGGGTTCACTGCAAAGCCTTGCCCCAGGGCTAAGACTTCACCCCCTCAGCCATCAGCTCCTCATGCAGCACCACTGCCGGGTTTATTTTTGCTCAGACCTTCAGAAATGCTTTGGTGTACACTGCTGCCTGAAGTAGCACTGCATGGAGCATGTAATATCCAAGTACCAAGGGGATTTTCAAGGATCTAACAAATATGGCAGCTGCAAGGAGCTGTTTCTGGGCTCATACCACTGTTTGTTCTCTCATTAACACCTAGAAATAGAAAGTGTTTGAAGATATAATGAAGCATGTGAAGGGAATTCTTCTCATCCATGTGCTGTACCTGCTATCTCATGGAGTCATTTTGGGTGGAAGGGACTATTAAAGGTCATCTAGTACAACCCCACTGCAGTAAACAGGGACATTTTCACCTAGACCACGTTGCTCAGAGCCCCATCCAACCCGACCTTGAATGTTTCCAGGGATGAGGCATCTACCACCTCTCTGGAAAACCTGTGCCTGTGTTTCATCACTTTCATTGCAAAAAATTTCATTATGTCTAGTCTGAATCTACCCTCTTGTCCTTTATCACTTCATCCCAGCACATCAAGCCAGGAGCATGCAAAGTGTCCGTTCATGCAAAAAACACCACCATGGCAACAAATGTTGTAATTTCCCACAAACCACATAGAAATGCCAGGTACTACGTTATTAAAGGCAGGTAGTCTCACAAGCAGTGTAGAACACAGTCTACGTAATCGGGATAGTCACAGTCATAGAAACCCACAGGTTGCTGATGCTGCAGCCGTGTGGCACAAGGCAGAAAATAAGAGTGAGAAAATGGGAGAAGTCCCCAGTATTAGGTGGCTTCTTGCCACAAAAAATAATGCAAGGCCATGCTGGCATTAGAAGAGAAACCATCGCCAACTCGTATTTGATTGGGAATATTTACTAGGGGTATACAGGTGAAGTCTTTGGCTCTATTGAAAGGCAATGGTTCTAACAGCATTTTTATTTTATATAAACATTTATTTATTTTGAGATAAACTGACTTCACCTAAACCCTTTTGGATTAAAAGCCTTCAACTGCTCATTTTTCAACAGAACAAGGGGCAATCAAAACAGATTTGATTAGTCTAATTTATACTCTCCTCTCTGCTGTGGGTGAGGATGAACTCGCATTTCAAAGTCTTGAAGTTGTCAACACTCATTGAATAAAGGATAACAGTTTCTTTTCCAGGCTTCACTGTTAAGAGTTATTTTTACGTCAGCGAGGATTTACTTTTCTTTCTAATATAGCAACTTAACTATCTAAAAAGCTATAAAATGGGATGAATAACATGCTTGAATGACACATGCATCAGCTCCATCCTTACACTCACCAGCCCCACCAGACTCATGTAAATAGGGCATCCAGGGCAGACTCCACACTGCCTCCAATTACTCCCCCTCTGCAGTCCCTGCACTTAGCTCTGAATTCCTTGCTGAGGAAACTGCTTTGTAATGAAATATAATTATTATTTCACCTCAACCATTGCTCGCTATGATAGTAAGAACCAACTCCAAACCAAAACACAAAAGAGAAGCAAGCTTCTAACCAAAAAAGTGACCCAAACTTAGCAGTGATTTACTCAAAGCCTCATAATTGCCAGGTCTTGAGTTGAGATCAGTTTTATAAGTTCATCATTTTAGTTAGCATTTAAAAAAACCAAACAAACCAAACCAAAACAAAATGAAAACAGATGAAGAAACATTCACTTTCTTCCTCAAGTGCAAAGTCAGTTATGGGAGAAGATTAAAAAGGAATCTGAGTGAGATTCAGTTTGAAACCCAGTTTCGGTTTTCATATTGAATTCAAACTGCTGCTTCTGTTGTTTAAACATCATTTATGAACATTTGAGAAGCCCTTTCAAGGGCAAACTTATGGTGAAGTTATCCCATTACACCATATTATTACCACTAATTTTCACAAGTGTACATTAATTTTTCCACTACTGAAATTTTAGGCCTGTTGCTCTCTGATGTCCTTAACAATGTAGTAATATTTATAAAGAGATTGAACATACTTTTTTTAACTCAAAGGTTGCTTTAAATATCTAAAGGATCATGTGAAAGTGTTTTGAAAAATAGGATGAGAAAATAAATGAGGTTTCTTCTGCCTACCACCAGAAAACACAATCTGGAGTGCCTCCATGCCTACAGGATAAATTGAAAATAAATCCATTGGTTTCAGCCTGCAGCCATACATCTTCTGCAGTTTAGAAGCGACTCCCCTTAGGCATTAAACATTTGCAGGGGTGAGGGGGTGGCAGCTCAGCCCCATCTATCTAGCAAAGTGCAACATCAGTCCATGTCATCCTCTGGAAAAATAACCAGATACCTTCACTAGGGCAAGGAGAGATCACGTTTCATGGTCCATGGCTTGTGGAAGTGCTCATCTTTTCTTTCGGCTGAAGGAGGCTGGCTGATGTTGAATGCCTTATTAAACATGGATGTCTTCTCCCTGCCCCACCTGCACCTGCAGCAGGCGCCCATCTCTGTCTGCTCCAAGGCTGCAGCTCCCTCTCAAGGCTGATCTCGAGACGGGGTAAGGACCGAAGTTTTCCCTGCAACCAGTGGTGCCCTATGCACCTTTCCAGGAAAAGTAATTCAAGAACATTATTTCAGCTCCCCCTCTCCCCCCCAGATACACCTCCCCTCATGGCTCATGTGAGCTACGGCGGTACAGACTGAACCACAGCACTTTCCATGGCTTGATTTCACTGCAAGAAAACTTACTCCTCTCTTGCTACAGGACCAGGGAGATGGAAGAGAACAGATAAATAATAAAAGAATGAGACCATGTGACACTGCTGTTGATTTCCCCTGGATGCTGCCGTCACTCACTCTGGGCAAAGTCACTACAGGAGCCACAGCTCCATTTACACAAACCAAACTTACCTCTCGTGAAGGAGAGTGCTGAGAACTGGGAGCTCTCCAGTCACTCACAAATCATTTCCACCCCTGAACTATCCAGTCACTGACAAATCATTTCCACTCCTCCACGCTACCGTGAGCCCCAGGCTGTGAGATGCTGCCACGCTGGAAGCAGTGTGGGTGTTAATTAGTTCTCCCCATACCCAGAGAGCACCAGCAGCTCAGCCCGGCTCCCTAGGACCAGGACCTCCAGCTGCTTTGTGTTCAGTGCCCATCGGGGTTTCCCTGGGCATTGCTGCACCTCCATATCCACCCTGCTCTGTCCGGGAGGGGAGGGCACAACCTGCCACCCTGACAGCCCAAACAACTCTGCCATGACAGGACCTCTCTTCTGTCAGTGGGAGAAATGCCACTGTGTGAGTATAGAAACGTTTTGGGTATGAGCTCTTTGCATAACGTAGAAGATAACACAGAAGTTAAAACCAGTGCTTTTTTTTTCATAGGGAAGAACAGAAGTGAAAGTTCCAGGAACACACTGAAGGAGGGGACAGCTTTTAATCTTATTTCTGTCAGGCAGACCACAAACTATCACATAGTCACGTTCTTTCTTGCATTCATGGGTTTGATATTTCCGTTGTACAGCAAAGCTCTGGAATGCAGCTCTTGCATAGCTAGAGACATATAAAGAGAGCAATGATCAAATAGGTGAATATAAAAAAATGTTTGAAGACTTTGAATTTCAGCCTTGGGTACAATAGGAGCCGGAGGCATGCACTTGTGTAGATAGCATAACTTTCTGTGCTCAACTCTTCACATCTTTTAATCAGGCTGGAATAAGTTCTGACAGAGACATATATTCCAGGAGCTGAAGGGATATGGTGCCAGTATTCCTCTGTGTGCTTTTTACTAGGTGAAGGGCACACTAGTATTTCTACATAAATAGTCAAGAAAAGAAGGTACAAAGTTTTAAAATTAATAAACTGATTTCAACAGGTGGAAAATATTACCATTACATTAGGACTTCTCTTGGCAGATTAACCTTGAATCTCGAGGGACCTGAGAGTTCAACAACATCAGTTTTCACTCACGCACAAAGGTGTAAAAACTCTCGACCTATCTGAACATTTCTATATAATTGTTGAGCTACTTTACATCCATTTGGGCATAGGAATAATAATAATGTAATTTTACAGCATGAAAACAAACACATTATTTCAGCAATTACCTGAACTAGGATAGAAGCGAGAAAGAAAGTTGATGTGAAGGCCTAGGAGGCTATTACATCCTTCAGTTTAAAATATTGCAGGCAGGTAAGTGTGAATATTTGCTAATACTCAGTATTGCAATAATGATCTATCATTACTCAAATACAGAACAAGAAGGTAGTTACATGTCAAATTAATACTACTGACTTGCAACATCAACTTAAATTTACTTCTTATGTGCTTCTTATTCTCAATACTAAGTGAAACTGTAGGCATTTACAGAGGATAATAAACCCCACAAGCAAAACTTATTCCCTCCTACCTCCAAACCTAGAGCAGAGATCACATTAAGGGCATCAGTGCTGCATCAGTCCCTGATCCAAAAAGCATCACCTGACCTGAAATAATGAAAAAGCCAAAAGGCTGTCCCAGTTTGACAAAGGCATGACAACATGATTTCCCCCATCCACCATTAGTTACTCAAGTTTATCAGGAACAGAAAAAGGGGAAGAGTAGCTTTCCAAATACAGAGCACCTCTAGTTATTTCTCTAACTTGTGTGCTATAAATAATTAGATTTGCTTCTCTATTGATGTTAATCCTTATAATATTGGCTACCATGTATTAATTAAAAATTAAGGAAGTATATTAAATATTAGTTAAGTATTAATTTTCCAACATTAAATTCTGTATTATCCTTAATTTAATTTACCTAAAATAACAAATACCAGAGAACCTTATTTTGGCAGTATATTGTACTTTGGAATAATTTAATTAATCTGGTCTTAGTAAAATTTGGAATCAAAGTACAGCTGTTGAGCTGTAATGATTCTTGAATCCCTGGTATCATGCTGGAAACGTTTCCTTTCTCGCATTACTGCAGGAGGGTCTAACATTTGGGAGGTTTAGAAAGATAGCTTTGCAGTCAATTATTATTTGTCAAAAGTCCTGTTTCTTCTAAAAGTATTGATGATCAGGACCGAAATGTGCTGCCTTCCCTGGTCACATGCTGTGGCGATTGAAGCAGCCCCTGATTTCAGCCTGAGCTCAGATGGTGATTTCTACTGCAGAAATAAGCATTGAAGGGTTGTTTCAATCACCAGTCTGAGGTGGTTTCCCCCTTCTATTCAACATACCCAATATCCATGGTTTTTTTGCTGTTTGCTTGTGGCTGGTGGACTTTGACCCCACCCCACCACTAACCAGGCACGCTGGAAGCTGAAGGCCACCCAAAACACACTCCACCGCTGACCTGACCACCTCCGCTTCACACTTCAGTTCTCTCTGCACAACCCCTGCATTACAACTGCAGGCAGAAATGCATTTCCTTCCTCTGCAGCAGCTTTGAAACTGCCTTCACAGTTTATCTTTCCGCTTAATTCTGCGCAGCTGTCGGGGCTGGTGGCGGCCCCAGCCGCACGCGGACCCCTCCGCAGCGCCGCAGAGGCCTTTTGTCATCCCTGCCTTTCTGCCCCTAATCCCCTGGGCTGGCTGCAGTCCCACCAACGCCTCGTGAAGAAACAGATGGCAGTAACCGATATGGTCTGTAATTGTGGCCAGTTAATAGCAGAGGATAAGAGTGAGATAAGGACCGAGCGCTGGTGGCCAGCTGCTGCCGAGTTAACCCTTCCCGGCATCACCTCAGCAGCTTGAGCCGCTTGTATAAACCCAGGGTTGCATTATGGCTCTTTCCAGTTCCCCTTCTCTGCTTTTTTGCCATTTCACTCATTTCAGGGCTTTTGTGCCTATCAGAATAACTAATTTAAAGACTGATTCTTCCCTTCCACCTTCTAGTCAAGGATCTCAATAGCCACTGTCATTATGGAATTTCTTAGTGGAGCAGGTAACCCTGGCTCCATATTAAAGAGAGGTCAAAGAAGAGGAGAGAAGTCGAGTGACTTCTCCAAAAGCTCAGGTCCAGATTTATGCTGGTATTCATCCAGCATAACCCAGTTTAAACAAAGGAGTCGCTCTGTGTTTCAATCAATTTCGGCCTTCAAAGTAAATATTAAGAGATGTTCCTTTTTTCCAAGCTATTAATGCCAAACTGAAAAAACCCCTGAAAAATAAACTTCAAAAGCAAGTTACATGAAACACAACCAATTAATGCAAAAGCAAGCTCTATCCTAAATTTAATGATTGAGATATTGCAGCTTTATCTTCAAGACTTGTATTCTCACACCATAAAAAAACCAAAACACCACACACATCTCTTCATGAGGTACTTGTCATGCACTTCTCATTTTGTCAGCTTCTCACTCCAGGAGAAAAAAACAACTGCTGCTAAAATTTATTCAAAAAAACTTCATATTGTCTATCTCCCATTTGGACTCAGGGATATTTTAAAGTCAAGGCTTTCAGGAAAAAAACCTAAGTCTGACAACACAGATTGGGGTTAAGACGTTGAAGATTAATTCACATCAAAATATCTTCTTTTAACTTCTTAAGAAGGAGGAATATCTAATTTTACTTTGAAATTATATTGGAAATTCCAGTGTTCTTGATCCAAACAGTATGAATAGAAAAAGGGAAACTCAAGGATAAATATTTTGAGGGTTTTTTGCAAGAGCAAAATTGTTTAATAACTTACTCAAAGTTTTCCTTAACAGAAAGTTAATTAACTTTTTTTCACTCTAAACTGAAAGAGTGACTTTCCAAACTTTTAAAATCCTATGCAAAACCCCAGTATTTTTACACTTAACAAGGTCTGTGACAGCCCTAGCTGGGTTATGTCAAAGGCAAATGCAGGCCACATGTGACAAAAAGGCCTCCTATGTACAGCTCAGGGTAGCCACAAACACACACCAGCCGTATGGATTTGGTAATCTAGTTAAAAATAATCTTGTTTCATAAAAAAGGAAGAAGTAGATATGAATTAATTCCACTGTATATATAATATGTCACTATTTCAGTCTAAAGCCTGTGGTTTATCAAACCCCTCCACCTTTTTTAGCAAAAAAAAGATTGAATCACCATTGTCAGGCAGTCTCTGAGCAGCTGTAGGCTGTATTCCAGTAGCACATTCCCAATCCCCATCAGGTGGTACTCCAGTGCAGGTGCAGTCTTTAGGCAGCCAACGCCCTTTTCACAGGTATCTCAGCTCTGAGTAAAGCGTAAAACTGAAAGGAATTAGAAACTTCCTTTCCCCTCTATTATAGACACTGATCAAGGAAGCTCTTCACCTCCTCTCATGCAGTCAGTATCTGCCTGCAAACAAAGAGCACTTGCTGCTCTTGAGCATCAAGAGTAAGAAAACCCCAAACATCAGCCAAGAGTATGGACTTTCCATTGCTGTTCTCTGGCAGTTATCAGGCAGGTCTTCTCCCATCCCAGCAACAGTGCATGCAGAGGCCTGTTCTATCTTCTTAATGCCACCAGTATTCAGAAAGAATTACAGGCCACAGTTCAGTTACTGTGTTACAATATAAAGCCATCATCAAAACAACTTCAGTAAAGTTCAGCAGCAAGAAGTCATCGTCAGGTCAAACCCTGTTTGGCAACACACACAGTGCACACTGCTGTGAGAAGCATCAACTTGTGTTATATCTGTCATATATCTATGCTAATATTTCACCAAACATTTTCATTCATCTCACGGAAAAACCTCTTAAACTATTCTAGAGACTTAGTAAGAAATGCTTAGAGGGTTTCTCTCCATTGTGTCTGCTTGGGAGGAAGAAATGTGATTTGTGCTGACGTACACCTCTGTGTCGTGTGCACCTCCTGTGCAAAGAGAGTCAATCAAACTCACAGTTCATCCAGCAAGGCAAGTGAAATGGCAGAAATCTAAACCCCTATATTTAGGGCAACATATAATCCAAATACAGAGGAAGTTTTGCATCCCTTAAGAGGTGATAAAAAAAGGCAGCAGACTTGAGTATTTCCATTGTTTTATTTGTCAATTAGTAAGGAATTGAAGGTGTGACTGCAAATACCATTTACGCCTCAATCTTCTTCAGGCCACTCAGAGTTCTGAAAAATGCAACTTCTTCCTTCAGCTCAGTTTGATCAGGAGCAAGTTTGGCCTCTAGCTATTAATGATGTTCTTATCTGTTTTTACTTTCACTTCTTTGTTGAAAAAAGATAACTGTTCCAGAGAACTGGGTTCTTCTTCTCTTGATTAACTAGACTTTTTTAATAGTTCTATTGAGAATGAGTTCCCAGACCATAAATTTATACTTGCCACTTGTAGTGTGGGGGGTGTCTGCAGCAACGCAACCAAGAAAGCATCTCCTCAGAAATACTGAGCTAAATTCTGCAGTGCCATAGAGGCATTTCTTGGCTAAAACACAGGAATGGCTATGGCTTGAACCACACGGAGCATAAGAAGATTTCACCCAAGTAAGGACTTCATTGGGATTAAGCCAAGTATGAGCCACACCAGCAATGGGAGAGCAACCGTCACTTGATGCCGTATAGTGCAGGGTTTGTAATGATTATACATTTTCTAATCCTGCTTCCTTCTGGCAAAACAATAGATTTACTATGACTTTATGGCCACTGTGTGTCAGTCAGTTGAGTTTCCATCACCAGCATTCCTCCCTCACCACTGACACGTTGCTTCCACTTGGCCGTAAGCCGCACGCTAAACCCTTTCGTGCTGTGGAGCTTGATTCCAGCAGGAGGAACAGCCCAGCTCACGTGCCCCCCTTGGAAGTGCAGAAGGCTGCGGTTGAACATCTTGTTTTTTCATTTGCTATAGACATTTGTTCTTGCAGCTGACCATGTGCAGGAGAATTTGCTCATGTTCCAGGAAAGGACAGCTGCACCACAAATTACCTTAAACCTCCTTGCTCCAGGGATTATCTGGGTACAGTGAAGTGTGTGTATCCTAGGGCAGGGGTCTTTTCTTACTATAAACAGAGTTATTAACCTCTTATTTACCAAAAGTGTTTATAAACTCAGTAATGGAGCCAGTTTGGATATCACTAGTCACTTCTTCCTGGTAATAATTTCTTGGAAAGTCCATCCATTTACACTCCATTTACACAAGGCTGGTTTTCTTGACTATGTATTTTTTCCATGAATTACATCTGCCACTAGCTACCTGTCCTTAGGGGACAACATGCGCCTGATGGGGCTGACTGCATGCACGACTGATGTCTCCAGCCCCTCTTTGCTACGTTCCCTTCTCAGATCCTGCTGCAGTAAGCTCCCAGAAGTCTTCCCGCACCCTTATTGAGCAACCTATATAATAATTATGCCAAGCACGTATTGTCCCTCAGCATACTTGGCATTCGAAAGGGATAAAGGAGCATCATCAAAGGCAAAGACAATCCAAAGAAACATGTCCATCTGTAATTTTGTAATCATCACTCCAGCAACACTACAACTACGGAAATAAATCTACGTGCAGGCAGCAAGCACTGTCATCAGCTGACTACTGACTGCTCAGCACCAGGTGAGGAACCAGTCAAGGGAAAAGCAAAGACAAAGCTGTGGATACAGGTCCAATGAGATTACCAACTTTTCACAAAACTAAGTTAAAATAAAGACATGGCTCTGTGGACCTTCAAGACCTACATTCCAGCAATTTGAAATCAATTCCTTTGGTCTTCTGTTCTTCTCCTTTTATGCTTTCCTTTAATGCAGATATTTTCAATGTGAGGAGGCTTTTTACATGTACTTCATGGAAAAAAAACTGTTTTGCCTGCCTCTGGCTGAGATCCAGGTACTACCTTTTCACTCCTGCTCTAAACCCAGCTCCTGCACTTTGACACTGCAGCAAATCCTCTACTACAAACAGCCCTATCCATTTTCAAGAGCAGAGGTCCTGGCTCACTCCCGTCCAAGTTCTTCTCCTCTTTATTTAAAGCATCCCAATAGGTGAGAAGTTGACATATCTAACTAATGCACAAAGACACTCGTTATACAAAACATGAATCTACAAGTCATAAACCTAAACCAAGAATTAAAATAATAGAAAGGCAGCTCAATGGGACTCCCTGTAGAGAGTTCCCTGTTTTAACATCAATGATGCAAACATTTGTACAACTAAAGAATGTATCCTTAATCTAACTTCAAATAGGACTCGAGGGGAAATTTCATGCATTCTCCAGCTCTTCATTTGTAACTGGATGCCAGTAAAAAGGTTTGGAAACACATGTCAATTGAAAACCTGAATCACAAGAGATACCATGCAAATTAAAAAAGTATATACTGAATTGAATATAGGTTCATGTCTCTTCATAGGCATCTCTCTTAGTGTGCCTATTAAGCAGTCTCATAATTTTTCTAAAGACAGCTAAAATCTCCTGTGTAGATACCAAGAGATAGCCAAATGCAGGATAGATTTAGGAAGACATTTTTTACATGCAGAAGGCACACTAGCAATACCCTCCTCAAACTTAGAAATTAGATTCCAGCTGTCAAGGCAAAAATAAATGACAGCTTCTTTATAAAAAACAAACAAGCAAACAAACAAACTATAAGAAAAACCCAAAACAATCCTACTCAACTTCTTACCAATGGAAGAAGCCATGTAAAGTGGTTTTCAACATTTTTAGTCATAAGCTACCCTGATAAAAGTACTTGTGACCCTCCATGTTTAGTGGCTCGATGTGATCTGGCAACACCTTGACTGTCCTGTGTGGAGCCAAACACTTCCTACACCCAGATAATCCTGTATTTAATTTTTAGGCCACTCTTCCATTCATTAGCCATAGCTTTGAGCTATTTGCATATATCTCATAGTTTCAAGATCTTATCTAATAAAAGTAAGGATATCACTACACATTAATTCATCAAAGCTTTTGCAAGTACAAGCTGTAGCATCTTTCTAGGAAGTGTTTCCATTTGTTCCATAACTTTCACTCTGATTCCAAGCTGCATTATCACTGTGATGCTTTTATCTAGGGTGTATATTGTATTACACTCCTAGGAGTCAAGGGTTAGATATTGCTGGGAAAACTATGCAACACAAATTCCTGAAGTGTACTGGCAGCCCACAGCCACATCAAAACCAGTCTAAAAATAAGTCAATTTGCTTTGGTCCAGAAAGCAAAGTACCAACACCAGCTCCTTGAAACAATCTTCCTTCCACGTTACCAAACAAGCCAGAAACAAGAAGAAAGCAGGAATCCTTGCTCTTTGGCATAGTAGTAACTTATGAACTTGAAGGCATATTTGAAAATAAATTATCAGTTTTGCCTTTGAAATTAGATTCTCATCCTGTTCTTATGTCATCACAGAATCGTGCCTCTCAGTGTCTGAGGCTGTCTGGAGTGTCTGTAGGCTACATACAGATTTTTCTCTTAAGAGATCACAAAAACCAATCTGGAAACCAGTAGGCGACATCATTTCTTGGTCTCAAAAAAAAAACCCCACCCAAAACCAAAACCAAACCAGACCCCCCCCCCCCAAAAAAGCCAACACCAAAATAAACCACATGTGTACTAGTATTTTTTGTACCCACGTGAACTAGAGAAAAGTCTTCAACTTTTCTCATCACTGCTTTCCACTACAGCATTTATGTAAGTCCAAGACACTGGGACGCGCCAGCCCTGTCAGCATTGCTTTGTAACAGTTTCTTTTTCACTGGGAAGTACAGAACAGGGAACATCTTCTGACCTGGAGCAGATGTACCCACCACCTTTGCCAAAACTGCCAACTCCATTCTTCTACCACCAGAGCAGAACATCTGCAAGGAGACCAAGCTGTATCTATTCTGCCTGTTACCTTTCCCAGCCTTTTTCTC
Organism: Platysteira castanea; assembly: GCA_013397175.1. Taxonomy (NCBI): domain Eukaryota; kingdom Metazoa; phylum Chordata; class Aves; order Passeriformes; genus Platysteira; species Platysteira castanea. The sequence goes on along the minus strand of VYXC01011199.1, from coordinate 10,195 downwards.
CTCAGTTAAGTTGCACTGGTCTAACATAGATCAGCCACTGCATTTCCAAAAAATATTTTATCCTTACTGATTCAGTACACACCATCATCTGGGGGCGGGGAGGAACACTCTGCAATCTGGCAGTCCTTTCATGGTGGATCAGATGATTCAGAATAGAAGGAGTATCTTACACTGTAATGGATACATTTGAATTGGAATCAATCTTTGTACAGTCTTTGTGTACTTTAACCACATATTCTCAGACTAAGTTTGTCTGGATACTGCACTTGTGAAAATACATGTTTCCACTTGTGCTAAAAATATTCATTGATCCACAGTTTCCCACAAACCTCCATGCTAGGAAAAGCCTATATGTCTCATTCTGTCAGCCTCAGTTTCCCTACCCCTCTTTTCAAGAAAGGGCCCCCCAAACAGCTGGCACAGACTCCCATTTCCAGATAACTGTATTTCCATACAGGGTCCCAAAGGCAGGGAGAGAGACAAAATGTCCTTAAGCTCCTGCAGGAAAGGAAAAGGCTGTATTCCACCATGGAACATTGAATTTCCTCCACTCAAGGCACAAAGAGACACAAGACTTCAGCAGCTGGGGTGAAATCGCTGTGCCTGAATGAGACTGAAAACCCAATGGAAAGGGTTTCACTTCCTAAGAAACTCTTCTGGGGTGAGAAAGAGGGAAGAGATGGAGATTAAATTATTTTTTTTCCTCTCCTAGAAACTTTGGAGTTAAGAAGAAAACAGTTGTTCAGCTGGGATGCCACAGAGCCTGAAGTTCATGCTTTAGGTGCATTTGTTCCATTAACAGGCAGTTTCATGTTTAGGAAGAAGAAACTATAGAATGTGTAATGACTTTTTCTCCCAGGAAGGAGCGTCAGGATGTTAATGACCTTCACAGACAGCTCTGGTGGAAAGCAGTGGGAGAGGCTCCTCACATGCACATCCACAGGGAGCATGGCCCCCACAGTGCTTCCCACATTCCAACTGGAGCAGCCAAGGGCAGAATTCACCTTTGTGATACCCTGTGGTTATCTCATCCACGGGATGCAGCAAAGCAGAAAAGGTGCTACTTAAAACTGCCAGAAGAGCCATTTGAGGACAGCCTGAAGCACATCCCAGAGCCCATTCTGAAATATTCACCTTTGAATTCACCAGCATCCGTCAGGACCCAGCTAACCAGGGGAGCCCCGTGCAGAGCACATGAGATGCCACCAGGCTGCGCAGTGACAACAGGGCATCCAAACCTTCACAGCACACCCAGTACTTTTCAGCAAGATTGACTGGGGCTGCTTCTGCACATCTCTCAGAGAGTTAAACAAATCAAAGCTCAACGCTTCCGTAGTGTTAATTGTATTGTTTTATATTAAAACCATAAGATATGCTCCACTTGCTTTTTACTTCCTTCTGGTCTTGCTTAACATGCATTAGTTAAGAAGATACTGTTCCACTGCAAAGCATTTGAAACAACAAAAGAAATTCCTATCAAAGTAGCATCTCTGCACTTCTATTTCCTTGCCATCACTAGGCCTGAAACAAAGACCCATTTTTAAGTGTTTAGACTCTCTAAAGAGAAAAAGAAATTAGGGCTGAAAGAGTTAAAGAGTTTATTGTGCTTTTACACATTTTAAGAGATCATCTTTCAACAATGGCAGTAAAATCAGCATGTAGCCTTAATTTTCTATGGTTGAACCTTGAACGTGAATCATTATATTACAATGTACTTATTGATTTCAACAGGAAGAGGATTAAGCCCAGAAAATCAGGTTAGGAACCTGAAACTGGACTGAGGAAAATGGAATTTTTCTGGTACTAAAAACCTCTTATGTTATGTAAAGTACATTAGAATTTTAAATATGAGATTTGGCCATTTGGAAAATATTCTTAACATCTTGAACTCAGCAGAGATGTGACAAGGTCAGTGAACTGAAAATCCAATTAGTAACCAGTGCTTTGAATAAAAACCCCTTACTACTACACATATTAGATGGCAATATCTGATTTTACCTACTTGCACAAACACACATATATAAAATGAGTGGTGCTTTAATGGAATATTCAACAGGTATAAAGAGAAGACATTTGTGAACAATGCGTGCTGTTTGTTGGCCACCAGTACCACACATACCACTGGATGCAAGTATATAATATACATGGACACAGAATATACAGTGTATATACACTTCAAGTACAACATCAAATTGAAATTTATTTTTCAGTTTCCCTGTTTTCAGAAGCCTTTTCAGTTACCTGTTTATTGGAAGTACTGGGCTACCTTGGCTATAGCTGCTTAACTTCTGGGAGAGCAAGTAACACAGATTTCAGCTGCACATCCATTAACCCTCCATGCATTACTATTTGCTAGAGCTGCTGGCTGCAGCCCACCCCCCAAATAATTTACCCAGAAGCCTTCATTGTAAAAATTCTTATTTTGAAGATTTACAGTTTAGACAAGCAAATAATTTGGACAGAAATTTTCTGTTATGGACACTGTCCTCCCTAAGTTTGCAGTGTGTGCTAGCAAAGATTCCACATCCAAAAAACATTTCTCAGTAGCTCTGGATAAGGCTTTTCTTGCACAGAGAACAGCAGTATCTCAAAGACTGCTGCAAAGATCTTCAACTGCTTTGAACTTCAAATGACCTGGTAACAAAAACAAGCTCTGTAAGCACTGAGCAAGTTGCATACTTTCGTGAGTAAGCACAAAACTCACCGAAATTTCCAACTTATTACAAACACTTAAATCAGAGTTAGTTGTGCCAGAGGAGAGGGAAATTATTTTGTTAAACTTTAGCAGGAAGACAGGGATGCTGGGCACATTGATGCAAATCACCCTTATGGTACTTTCTCATTCTTATTTGAAGCAGTTTGGGGCAAACATAAAAGGCTAATAAAAATATTTTGAGCTGTACAAGGTAATTTGAACTAGAATATGAAGTATTGGAAGTTGCAAACCTTTTATCAGGCAAGAGAAAAAAAATGCAGCAAGGATAGGAAATTAATCCAAATTCACAATCACAAAGCATCTCCTCCTGTGCTCCCCTTCCCAGGCAGCCTCCAGCTACCTGAACACTGGTGCTGTTTGCTACCATCAGTGAATCATATAATCTCAGAACGGTTTGGGTTGGAATTTCAACCTCCCTGCCATGGGCAGGGACATCTTTCACTAGACCAGGTTGCTCAGACCCCGATCCCACCTGGCCTTGAACACTTTCAGGGATGGGGCATCCACAGCTTCTCTGGCAACCAGTGCCAGTGCTTCACCACCTTCACAGGAAAGAGTTTCTTTCTAGTATCTGATCTAAATTTATTTTCTTTCAGTTTGAAGCCATCACCCCTTGTCCTGTCACTACACTCTCCTGTCCCTCTCCATCTGTTTTTGTAGGCTCCCTTCAGGTACTGGAAGATCACAATTAGGTCACCTCAGAGCTACCTCTTTTCTAAGCTGAACAAACCAAATTCTCCCAGCCTTTCCTTGCAGAAGACGTGCTCCATCCCTCTGATCATCTTGATGCTCTCCTCTGGACTCACTCCAGCAGGTCCATGCTCTTCCAGTGCTGGGAGCCCAGAGCTGGATGCAGCACTGCAGTGGGGTCTCACCAGAGCAGAGCAGAGGGGCAGAACCCCCTCCCTGCCCTGCTGCCCACGGGGCTCTGGATGCAGCCCAGGACACACTTGGCTCTCTGGGCTGAGTGCCCATGGCTGGGTCATGTCCAACCTCTCACCTGCAGCAGCCCCAAGTCCTTCTGGGCAGGGCTGCTCTCCATCTGTTCATCCCCAGCCTGTGTTGATACTGGGGGTTGTCCTGATCCAGGTGCAGCACCAGCACTCAGTCTTGTTAAACCTCATGAGATTTCCATGGACCTGCTTGTCCAGGTCTCTCTGGACAGCCTCCTGTCCTTCAGGCATGTCAACCACACTGCTCAGCTTCATGTCATCTCCACATTTTTTTCGTGCCTTGATCTGTCCTCAGTGGGTCACAGGTTCTTCTTTGTCACCACAACGACTTGTGTCCAGCTACCTGGCTCTCTACCAGCCTTCACAGAGGTAGAAATAATTCTATTTATTTCCACCCCAGCAGTGCTTTGAGAGATCAATAGAAAGAGAGAGAGATCTATGGGACTCATACACAATGAGGGATGGTGCAAGCCCAGAGGAAGTGATACTACCAGAGTACTCCAAGTCACAAGACAGAAGGAAGATCTCTTGTTAAGCTGCAAAACTTGTCTCGTAAAAGAACAGATGGCACTAAATTGCCACAGATGGCATGAAACTGTTAAGGCTAAATTGCAGTCTATGGTAAATCTGCACAAATACTTTAATTTTGTTCCTAATAATTCCATTGTTAATCATATGGTCACTTGGGAATAAGCCATTTGCACTGAATTCAAAAGTTAGAAATCGCCATATGGAAACAAGCAAACACTTCCACTACCCCCTTCCACCAAGTAATTTCCAAGCCTTTCCAAAGTTAAATTAATAACGTAACCAACAAACCCACAATTTTCTTTGCATTTTGGCTCTCCAAGATTAACATGACATGTTTCCAAAGCTTCATAAAGCACCGTATTTCACTGGGGAGGAGACACAGGGTGGTGCTGGAGGAACATCAGAGAAGGCAAGAGCCATGAGCATCCCAGCATCTCTGTGCTAGCTCCAATGTAGCCAGAATGGAGCAGGGTGTGGATCAGGCATGTTGATACCCAGCTTGGGGCACCTATTATCAAAATGAAGTTTGGTGCAGAGAATAGAATATCCAAGCTCCACAAAGGTGACACCCAGGGCATCTCACCTTTGGGGACAACCACCATGCACTCCCCACCAGCAGCAAGGCTTTCATTCAAGGTAAAAGGCAACAATAACAGAGTTTACCACCCATTACTCAGTCACGCGTGAAGCGGAGCATCTGAAAAATGTTGCTGCATTCTGGAAACACACTGCTCTTATTTGATATTGCTGTATAAGCATCAAACTATTTTGTTTTAAAAGCCATGGTAAATTTATGAATGAAACTGTGCAAGAGGGATTTAATGAGAGATCCATAGCAAGTGTTCAGTGGTCTGGATGTTGCCTGCCACCAGGGTAGCATGAAATCATTTGATAATTAGACCATGGCCATGCAGGATTAGCATACCTTAAAAATATAGGGCTGCATTATTTTTATTTATATAACAGATGGATATTTTAAAAGGTCGTGCATTTTTTAATGAATGCAACATCACGCCAGTGTTGACAGAAGATTTGGAAGTGCTACAACATGGCCAAATTGAGAGCCTAAAAATGATACCTTCCCTTCCCCCTGTGCTCCAGTCGTGGAGCCAACAAAAAAATGTGCAAATGCTGTAAATTTCCTTCCAGAAATCAGCTCAAGTACAGCATTTATGGGGCACTGGGTTATATTTTTTTTTAATTTCATGTCAATTATAGGTAATTACAAGACTCCTTTAGCCCTATGACACATGAATGAGCTAAGAGGGAAAATACTATTACCTGCAGTAATCCTGCACAAGGGCTGCACTCAAACCCACTGCCATCAGTAACCACAGAACATGTTCGTTTTCCTTCATTATCAAGGGAGGGACTTTCTTCCCACCTCTAGTGCTGAAAATCACACAGGCTCCCTCAGGTACTGATTCCCACTTTCCTCTGTGCAACAACTTCATGATAATTGGGCTTGCCAGTCCTATTTGAAGAGAAAAACTTCTAAATGTTTTCATTAAAAATACCATCCCTCATCTCCTTTTTACCCCTCTTCCAGAGAAAAAATGAAAAGGATTAGAGTGTGGAGGTAAGATATTGGTATTTCAATTAAATATTTGAAAATAATGAAGTTGCCAGAAAACCATTTTTAATATTTTAGGGATTTTAACCAAAACTGGGGTTTTTTTCCATTCAAAGTTGTCCCAAGTAGATACAAGAAGTATTTCTTTATATTTCCCGGAGGGGTTTCACAATTTTCTGAAGCATCTCATTACCTTAAATATCTTGGAAGCCAAAAGCTTAGAAAGCAAGATCACAAACCACCTGCAGCTCTCAAGCCAGCATCTACACAGTGAAAGGTCTATAAAACAGAAATATGTTAAAATTCACTCACTTTATAGATCTTTTCTAGCTAATAGGAGACATTGTCATGGAAATAAACACATGCCGTCTTTGCAAATTCAGCTGTGCTTTTCCATCTTGAAGGTTTGGCTGATGACAATGTCTGTCTTTGGCTCTGGAGATACAGGGATAGTTTTATAGCTGTCATACAAAATAAGTATACGTTGAAAGATACAGGAAAGACCAAACGAGACAAATGACACTCCATTCAGCTTCATGCAAATCAAACATTACATTACCTCATATGAGGTGGTTTGATAAGTGGCATAATCAGCGTGGCTGATTTTTGAGCCTGTTGAGATATCTTTAACCATTAAAAGTGAATTTAATTCCAACTAATTTTAGTAGTACAAAAGCGAGGTACCTAATCATATTTTACCATCCAGGTTCTCTCCACAGTGAAAAGGAAAGATGATACATCTGGAGGATAAATCACCATATCAATCTTAGACACTTATTTTAGGATGGGTTGAGTCATTCTCTGGATGCAGCTCTCTTTGGTGATGGATGAAGCCTGGACACGAGTTAATTCAGATATCTGTGTTATAAACAGCTGATGTGAACAGACATGATCAAAGCCTTGGTCAGAAGTCCATGCAGAAAGCAGATCTGAGGGGATGGCAGTCTGTCAGGTGCTATTTCTGAAGAGGTTAGGTGTCTTCATCACACTAAGAGGGGATTTTTCCAAAAAATCACCATCTGCATAGCAGCTGTTACCTCATTTAATTATTCATAGCTAGCCACTTGAACGGGGGAGAGAGATGATGATGATGTGAGCAGAGGTAAGAGTGAGGACAAAATTTTTTGAATAATTTTGGTCTGACTTCATGGGCTTCTTGAGAACTGTATGAGGGGGTGTCAGTTATTTAATTTGTGACAAACAGTTCACACCAAACTGCAGCCCAGCAGATGCCAATATCTCAGATTAATTTACCAAATTACAGAGCACTATCACTATCACTAATCAGAGGGAGCATTACTAAAGAGGTCTTTATCCTGAGTCCAGATCTTGTACTAATAACCCAGAGAGTGATCATTTAGAAAACACAATTGATATCATTGTATTACTTTTTAAAGGCCTTTCTCAAGGGCCAATATCCATAATATTCAAGAGTCCAGCTGCCAAATCTCTTACATTTTCCTCTGAATCAAGGCTGGGTGCACTTGCTCAAGGTAATGCATAGAAAGTGTTTTTTAAAGGAGACGAAAATGAGCAATCAGCACTGTAACAACCAACCCATGTTTCCATAGCCAAATATGAAACATTTTAGTCAAAGATGGAAAACTACCTTAGCATTAGAAAGATTTTAATTCCTAGATTTAATGAAACACAAGCCTGTGATACTTCTCTCCCTACATTAGGAACCAATTTTGTGAAGAGATTCCATGCATGCAAACACATGTGAGGGGAACAGGGTTGCTGGGGTGGAGCAAAGTTCTGAGACTTGCAAAGTGTTAAGAAGCCTCAGTTTCAAGCAGATCAGTTTCAAGCAAAGTACTTAATAAAAAGAAAATAAAATTGTTTTAGGACTCGGTCATTGTTACAGTCCAAGTAACTCCAGCATGGAAGGGCCAGATGAAACCCACACTAAGGTCCCTTTGGTTTCCAAAGATGCGGAAGTACAAATAGGGCACATCTTTTTCCAGCTGAGCTGCTTTGTGCAAATGCAGAGTAAGGTAAATACACAGTAAGGACCTGGGTGTCTTTGAACAACCACAGATAGGCTAAGGACACATGAAGGAATTTAACACGAAGGCAGGAATAAAGTAGCTTCCCCTCCCAAGCCAGAGGCAGTTTGAAACCTTTCCCTTGTTTCTCCCAGCACAAGCTTAATATTTGCAAAAGCAGAAGTAGGGACTTATCACAATGTTTATTATTTTACTGCTGAAGTAGCAGCACCAGCAGTGTTTGATTACAGTTACCAGACACGCTTCTGTAAGCTTTCTACTCTTGCTGCCTGCACTAACTTTTCTCTTTAACCAAGAGCTCAAAGTCTGGATCTCAATTGCTCTTCAGAGTTCCTGCCTTGAGCTGCTCAGAACAATGAGCTCTCTGCCCAAGTGGAGAGGAGGGGCCACGCTGCAGTGCTATGAGGCCTAATTCCTGCCCTAGCCTGTCCCTCATGGTGGTGTTTGGCACTTCACAGCAAATACCATCTTGGCTGAGAGCAAACGAAACATCTCTTCGTATTAATTCCTGCCCTCTAGGATGGCATCTGCCAGCTGGTAAACTAAAGAAGGCTGAACTTCTCCTTTGAAAATGCCAAAGCATGAACTTTAGGCATGTTGCATGAAGGATTTAACTCTGCTCAATATCTTGTAAACAGCATTTTTCCCCCCCTGGATTTCCAAAGGATGCACTTCCCCCAAATTCTGTCCTTTCTTGCTATTTAGAAGACGGCTTTGAACAAGGAACATGTTCTGCAAAGTGAGTAGGCACTGCACCAACAACAGGTAGAGCTTAAAGACACATTTGGCCCTAGGTGTTGAAGGATGATCATCTCTACACAACTACTCAAAAACAGTCTACACATTGCAGTCAAACTGAGGGTTAGTTCAGAAAAAAATGTGGAAAGGGAATGTGCAAAAATTTACCTTCTTTTTCCCTTTTTCCAGGACAAACAGTCTGACAGTGTCAGAGTTGTGTTGCTACACTTTGATGAACAACTGTTTTCCAATTTTTGTTTTGAATAAAATTACATACATGAATTTTGCATTTCTGAGGACAGAAGTGAACTGTGATGAAATCAGAAAAATATGTAGATTTTTAAAAATCCATAAGCAGATCTTCCTCCTTGATGTAGCACTTGTGATATCAGCAAACCCTAAAATTACCCATGTGCACCACTGAAGAAAAAGATTAGTAAATATAGTGTTTCATCACACAGCAGTAAGCTGCTTTAGCAATGATAGCAAAATTAATTGTAACAAAATAAGACTTCCTGTTGTTTATTAGATATTGTAAGAATGAAATGTACAGTATACAAAATTAATATCAGAAATGTTCACATGATTGATCTTAACAACACATTTTTCTTTGGATTAACTGCAGACAAGCAGCTTTCAAAGAAAGTATGCTGAGATCTATTTACTATTATAGATCTCAAGTGTATCACTGCATGCTATCTGCAATTGTAATCTACAAAAAAAAGCTACTGAATTTTTTGTTTAATCTCAGGGGCATTTGTTAAAGAAGAATAGAATAGTAACATTAGAGAAGAAAAACATTGGATCATTACAAAAAATTTAATTTTTCAAGTTCATAAAAAAATTGCTTTTGAAATTTCAAACCTTACAATTGTACATTTTGAATTTCAAGCACTCGCCATAAGAAGTTGCATCTACTATACAGGTGACAAAGATTTTCAATTTTTTCTTTGAGGCAGATATATAATCCTCATTTACTTTTTCCTAATGAACTCTCACATCTTTAAAATTAGTGTTTAACAACGTTCATTCTCCTAAAGAGACAACTTAAGTATGGTACATTTCATAAGCTGAATGTTTTAATTTAAGTTATATCTATAAAAAGGAACATAAAATGGTTTTCATTTTTTAAATCTGTGTATTTTCAGTTTATGTCATATTGTTTAGCAGAAAGATAAAGTAACTAATGACTAATGTAGATAGCGTAAAGACAGCTGATCTGTTCCATAAACACATGCTTGACATAATGCTTTTCACTACAGTATAAAATACACTAGAAAAACTGAAATTATTCCCAGGGAATATTACATACAGTTATCAGTAGTGATAAGGTTTCCCTGATTAAAGAAAAATAAATCCTAAATTGAATTTCTTATACATGCTCTACTTAGGAACAGGAATATGATTTAAACTGAAAATTCTTCTCATGTTGTCCAAAGAATTTTTCTTAACAGACACTAAATGTACTTGCACAATTGCAATGCATTCAAAATGGTGACCTGCTGCCAGGTAGGTCAGGCAATGATGTAAAACTGGAATGGGAGCTCCACAAAGAGTGGATTGGCCTCCCAGAACAAAACACATGGTGTTCTTTCTCTTTAGATGTCACTAATGTAAATCACCTTTTAAGTTGGCACGTATCACAAGAACCCTTAAAACAATCCCTGTGAATGAA
>VYXC01011198.1:0-22435 GCA_013397175.1 Platysteira castanea | reverse complement strand
CTTTTTCTTTTTCATCTGACATCAACTAGCTCCTTCATCACCCTCAAGTGCTTCACATCTCACCACATGGGCTGTGTATCTCTATTTAACTTAAGTGATCCCTAACTTGCTTCATTTCCATAGATTTTGCTAGTAGACTTAGGAATCTGGGAGGCAGGTTGGATAGATCCTCGCAGTAAAACTGAGAAAAGCATTGAAATGTTACAATGAGAAAGAAGGGCCTACCTGCTGTGGAAATTCTAGCTATTTTTTAACAAATTCTAGCTATTTTTAACGTATGCATACATGCACACATACAGACATGTACTGCCTGTGAAAAAGGCATAGCAAGGATAGAACAAGGTTTAAGGAGTGTCTGCCAGCATAGTCTTAGCTGTGTGTCTAATGTTCTAGATTTTCTAGAAATCTCTCAAATATCTCAAAGTTGTGGCAGGGTTTTATTTTGTTTTTACTCTAATCACCTTTTTCCCTACATTATAGTAGTTAAAGATGAAGCCAGTCTTATTTTACCTTTAAATAGGTCAGTATATGCTGAATAAGTCCCTTTCATTTTCAGACTTTATCGATCAAATCAATTTATTCACTAACTGTTGAAGAGCTAACATTGCATAGCTGCTGAAGCAAACTCATTTTTGACAATGGTGCATTTAAAGTCAATGAACACAGTCCACACAGACCAAACATAGTCCATAGCTTTTTTCTAACACTATTTGCATCACATCACTTAGCATGATTCAAGTTTGACGTTTTTGCTGTTAAAGGAGCCATGAAAGTGCATCACAGGCAACCATTTTTCTTATAGATTGTAAAATAAAGAAATACTCCCTATTGCCTACAAAGCTACCACTGGGAAAAAAAGAAAAAATATTTTATGCCATTTCCTCTTCATCTAAAAGAGCTGACCTATGTTTAAAAATTTTATTGTAAGATTTTTTTACTTTTTACTACTGAGGGGGGTGAGGCACTGGAATACATTGCCCAAACAAGTTGCTCCATCCCAGGAAGTGTTTAAGGCCAGGCTGGATGGAGCTCTGAGCAGTCTGGTGTGGTGGAAGATGTCCCTGTCCATGGCAGGGGGGCTACTGGAACTAAATGATCTTAAAGATCCCTTTCAGCCCAGGCCATTCTGTGATGCTGTTTCAGTGATTCCATGATTCTATGATTTGCATTTGACATGTATAGTGCCATTTTTAAATACATGCAGAACTCTCAAGAGGGCACAAAAGAGGCAACAAGCACCAGAACTGTCTATAGCAATATGACTAAACATATCTAAAAATTTTGTCTTCCAGTCCCACCTCTTACAGGCACTTCCAAATAAGGTGTCATCCATAGCATCCATAAAATACATTAATCTCCTATGAAAACAAAGGAACTTTATGTTTTTAACCAATACTTTGAAGAAGTACATTTTATTTAGCAATGTTTTGAGCACAGTCATGCTTGACCATCCTGAGAAGATGGGCACTTGTAGGACAAATCAATAACTAATTGCAGAATTGGTGCTGGTGACAGGGGTTTGGGTTGTCTGACCAGCTGGGCAAAACTATTGTCACCAGTGCAGTGGTGGACATCATAAAGATGGCTTTAAACTAAGAATGGCAGTGAAGGAGAGGGTAGCCAGCAATCCTGTGAGGGAGCAACCAGTAGTTGGCTAAGCAAAGTTCATAGGATGACGTGACAGCAGAGGATCAAAAAACCAACAAAACTAGGGCTTTTTGCATGTGACTAAGGAAGCGCCTACAAGGCTCCAATATGTAAAAATCTCCCAAACTCTCCCCAGATATGAAACATGCTGGGATGTCTCTTTGAAGTGTCAATATACTAACACATATGGTATGGGGAATAAACATAACGAATAAAGACTGTGTGCATTTGCAGAGCTACATTCTTACTGAGATCATGGAGATTTGACGGGATGTTTTCCATCACTGGAATCTTGAAATGGAGGGACATACACTTTTTAAGAAGGACAGGACGGGAAGAAAAGGAGGAGGAGGCCCTTTATGTGAGACTACAGACCATGGAGCTCTGCTTAAGGATGAATGAGTAACCAAATGAGAGTTTAAAGGTTAGGATTAAAGAGATTACAGGCAAAAGTGACATTATAGTGGGTGTCTGCTATAGATTTCCTCACCAGGAAGTGAATCTGGGGCCTTCTGCAGATGGTAGTAGTCTCAGATTCACAGGACCTAGTCCTCTTTGGGGACTTCAATCACTGCCCCCCACTGCTGGGGGACAACACAGCAGGACAATATCAGTCTAGAAGGTTCCTGAAGAACATTCATGATCACTTCCAGCTCCAAGTGGTAGAAGAGCTGATGAGGAGAGGCATTCTGTTGCACTTCATATTCATCAGTGAGGAGGGGTTCATTGGGGATGTGAAGGTCAAAGGCAGCCTCGACTACAGGGACCATGAGACAGCAGAGTTTGGGATTCCTAAGGCAGGCAAAAGGGTACAAAGCAAGACTGAAACCCTGCACTTCAGCAGAAAAGACTTGGACCTCTTTGAAGATCTGCTTGGAAGAGTTCCCTGGGATAAGACCATGAAGTTAAGGGAATCCCAAGAAAGCTGGTTAATATTCAAAGCTCACCTTCTCTAAACTCAAGAGCAGTCCATTCCAGCTAGGAATTAATGAAGTCTGGCAAAAATGCCAGGATGACTGCATGGATGAACAAACCCTGCCCTGGCCAAACTCAGACACAGAAAGGAAGTATACAGAGCGTGAAAGGAACAAAAAGTAACCTGGGAGAAAGAGATGAAGTTAGGAAATCTCAAGCCCAAATGGAACTGAATTTGCTAGGATATCAAAGACAGAAAGAGGAGGGCCTATACAAGGATACAGGAAACAAAAGGAAGATTAGGAAGATGACTGAACATGCCCAAAGCCATGGGACTGGATGGTTGTACTCATAAGCAGGAGTCTCAGGAAGCAGACTGATGCTGCTTTGAGGTCACTCTGAAAAATCTTTCAATAATCATGGCAATTGGGAGGGGTGTCTGAAGACTTGAGAAAAGCAAAGGTAACTCCTGTCTTCAAGAGTGGCATGAGAGATCAAGGGAAACACAAGCTAGTTAGCTTCATCTTAACCCATGGGAAAGTTATGAAACAGCTAGTCCTGGAAACCATCCCCAGGCACATGAAAGAGAAGGTGTTAATCAGTAATAGAATATATTCGTGGAGAAGATTTCATCCTTGACCAACTGGATAAAGTTCTCCTATGAAATGACTGCTTGGTAGATGGGTGAGGGGAGACCAGTAACTGAGCACTGGCACAGGTTTCTCAGCAAGGTTTTTGAGTCTCTGTTACTGGAGATACTCAAAAGCCTTTTTGACGCTCCCATGGGAAAGCTGCTCTATACAGTTCTGCTTGAGCAGGGGTCCAGATGACCTCCAAATGTCTCTTCTAACCTCAATCATTCTGTGAGTGTATCATAATTTTTTATGATGAAATTATTGCTTTGGTAGACAAAGGGATGAAAGCACGTATTTCCTACTTAGACTTCAGTACTATGTCTCCCATAAAATCCTCACAGAGAAGCAATGAAATATCAGCTGAATGAGCAGACAGTGAGGTAGACAGAAAACTGGCTGAACAACTGTGTCCAAAGGTTGGTGATCAGTGGCACGAAGTCTTGATGGAGACCAGTAACTACTAAAGTACTACTGGGTCAGTAGTGCTTCCAATCCCGTTTCACATCTTCATTAAAGATTTGGATGATGGGGCAGAAGGTACCCTCAGCAAGTTTGCCAATGACACAAAACTGTGAGGAGTGAATGATGTGCCAGAGGGCCATGAATTCTATCATCCAGAAGGACCTCATCAGATTGGACAAATGGACTGACAGAAAACTCTTTTAAGTTTAACAAAGTGCAAAGTCCTGCCTGTAGGGAGGAGCAACTCCCTGCAGCATATGATGCCAGACAAATGCAGACAGCAAGTTGAACAAGAGTCAGCTTGCCAATGCAGCAAAGGGGTATGCTGGGTAGGCTGCATAAATCCTGCCAAAAGGTCAGCGGAGACCATCCTTCCCCTCTCCTCATCTCTGGTGAGGTCACTGCCAGAGCACTGTGTTCGATCTAGAGCTCAGTACTACAGGAGAGACAAGGAGCTTCTACAGCGTCCAGCAAGGAGCCATGTAGATGGTGAAGAGACTGGAGCATGTCCCATAGGAGGAAAGACTGGGCAAGCAGGGACTGTCTAGCCAGGAGAACACTCAGGGAGGGATCTCTTTAAGGTTTCCAAATAGCTGAAGGGATAGTGTAAAGAAGAGAGAGGCAGGCTCTTCCCAGTGGCACACAGTGACAGGGTTCAAGGAAAAGGACACAGACTGAAATACTGAGATGCTTCCTCAACACAATGGGATATTCTTTTACTGAGAGGTTGACGCAGCACAGCAACAGGTTGTCTAGAGAACTGGTGGACAATTCATCCATGGAGACCTTCAAAAGCCACCTGGGCAAGGTATTGGGAAAGCTGTACAGAGCAGTGAAGTCACCCCCCAGCCTCCATCTCTCCAAACTCACCAAACTTCCATCAGCTCTGTTGTCCTTCTCTGGACCATTCAAGGATCTTCCCATCCTTCTCAAACTGTGGGGCCCAGCTTTACTGCATCCCAGAGGCAGAATCTGGTATTTTTCCTTCTTGAGTTTCATACCACTGATGATCGCCCAAGGTTCCAATCTATCCAGATCCCCCTGCAAGGCTCTTGTCCCTCAAGACAGAAAACAGTATGTCTCAGTTTGGTATCATCAGGAAACTTGATAATGTGTATCCAACTTCATTCAGATCATTTATAAAATTATTGAACAGAACTGGCCCTAGAACTTAGAATCTGAGGAACATGGCTAGTGACTTCTCACCAGCCAGTTTTAGCCCCATGTGCTACAATCCCTGAAGCCTTGCTGTTCAGCAAGTTCTTCACACAGTACACTGTGTACCTGTTCATCCCACAACTGTATGACTTGTCCAGAAGGACACTGTGAGGGACAGTATCAAAAGCCTCCCTAAAATCCAGAAAAACTACATCATCACCTCTCCTTTATCCACTTTGTAGGTGACCTTGTCATGGAGGGATATAAAATTAATTAAAGGGAACTTTCCTTTTTTTGAACCCATGCTGACTGTGTCTGATGATTGGGTTAATCTCTAAATGTGTTTCGGCACCCGGTATGACCTTCCCCATAAAATTTCCACATACTGAGATTCAACTAACAGGTCTGTAGCTCCCTGGGACTTTCTTCATACCCTTATAAATTACAGTTATATCAGCTAGCTTCCAGTCAATAGGGACCTCCCCAGAATCCCAAAATCTTTGACAGATGTTCCTGAATTAACACCTACAGACTCCTTCAGTAGTCTCAGATGAATCCTACCAGACCCCATAGACTTATGAACATTCAACTGATCTAACATTCCTTACAATTTCAATGTTCACAAATGGAATGTCACTGCTCACAAAGTCTTCTGACTCAGAGGAATGAGCAGTCCAAGGTCTATTTTTAATATTAAAGACTGGAGAGAAAAGGCATTCAAGGCCTTCATTTTTCCTTCACCATCACTTGCTAGATGATCACCTTCAAGAAGCATTGCTCCAGTGTTTTCCATAGTCATCTGTTGCTATTGACCTACTTGAAACCTTTCTTGTCTGAAACAGCACTGGCCAGTTTCAACTCTAGTTGAACTTTGTTCTTTCATGTTGGCTCTCTGCATTTAGGAACCACAGCTCCGTCCTGCGAAACTGACCTCACTTCCAGAGATCATACAATTTTTTTCCTTCATGAGGGGTTTCCTGTTCAGCCAATCTGATCTCCTGGCCCATTTGCATAGTGGGATTGCTTGCTTCTGTGCTTTTAGGAGGTGGTTCTTAAAGACTGACCTGTACTTATGGACACCATAACGATCAAAAGCAGATTCCTGGGGGACACTGCTGACTAGCTCCCTGAGTAACTTAAAGTTTGCTCTCTTAAAATCCTGGCTAGCAACGCTACTGAACTTTTTTGTCATTACACCAAAAATTCTAAACTCAAGTATTTCATGAGCGCTGTGGTCAAGATAGCAGCTTAACCTTACATGTGGCAAGAGTGCTTTTTTATTCACTAATAAGGAGTCTAGGAGAGCTTCTTTCCTAGGGTTGTGACAAGAAATTACCTTCAATATAACTCAGAAATTTTCCAGACTTGTTTGTCACAGCAGTACGTTATTCTATTGATGTCTGAGATGTTAGGAAACCTCAAAAAATGCTGCTTTCAAAAGCAGCATTTGCTGCTCCTCAGCTTCAGTGACAGGTTGCTGTGCATTGGTACATGTGGAGTCATAACAGCATTTGAAAAGAATCCACTGCAAATGCAAATTATCCTGGCTTCAGTCATACCAATGAAGCTATGCCTGTTTAGAACAGGCATGGAGCTGGTCCACTTTGAAAAATAAATAAATAAATAATAAAAACTAAATAGCAAACTGAAACTCTTTGCAAGGAAATTTCCAGCTCAAAGCAGATTTTTTTTTTTTTCATGAGAGTTATAATCCCTTGAAAGTAGCAGGTTTATAATGGAAATGCTGACACGACTTTAACTATAGCATTGCAAATGGCGATGCTATAATTAAGCTTCGATCTTCTTTGGAAAAAAGGAAGAGGGAGGTTATTGTTCAATGGACTGCTCTGTCATTTGCTGCAGCGATTCTTAATTGTGTCTCATTACTGCAAGATGATCATTACTCTACTTGTCTATCTGATTTAGAGACCACTAAAAGTGTCTTGTAACAAGCAGCCGTCTCCTATGCAACAGTCCTTTGGCTCTCACCCTCATTACTCAGAATCTGTCCAATTATTTGTCATTAAAGTAATAAAAAGGACTGCAGTAGAAAATGTGGGAGGTAATTGTTGGACGCCTGCCGAGGAAAAAAATGAAAACTGTTTTCAAGGCACTGGGAAAGTGACATCGTTAATTAAGTGTTAGAGAATATGCAAATCAGTCACAATCTCAAGAGGCTGTAATAAAATAGAGAAAACATTATTATCATTTGAGGTAAAAGAAGGCAGAATTTCCTAGTCAGTGTTAGCTTTAGTTACTTCCTAAGAATGGCAGTGGCAAGCTTCAAATAAAATGAGCAGATGGGTGTATTTCAGCATAAACTGCCCTTCTAATATTCTGCAGCTCAGAGACAGGGAAGAAGGCAGCCACAGTATAGGATCCCAGTTAAGGCTTTCCATAAATGCTGTTTATTTGATAGCTACCTCACATGAGAGCGTATATATCACACACTATATGTCCTTCACAAAATGTCAGAAGCAAAATTGTACAAGTGATTTTTTTTGTTTATATCACCGAATTTGTTGTAATTTACACTTCACCTTCATGGGTTCATTTATTCAAGCAGAAAGAGAAAGAATAGCCAAGAAGGAGAGAGAGAGTGAAAAACAGCAAGAAAGGAAGACCAATACAAGAACTCTTGTGCAACTGATTAAAAAAAAAAAAAAAAAAAGAAGAAGACTGGGGGAGTCTTTTCAGGCAATTATTTACACAAGCGGGAAAAAGGATACACCAGTCCTTAATCACACAGTTGTAGAAGGAAGATTATTGAAAGCAACTGTAATTTGGGCACATTGTGAGCAGATGCAAAGGTGTGGCACATCACTTCAAAACAATCAAGTCCCAAAGAATCAATTTTCCTTCATGCTGAGCTTTAGATAGGACAAAGGATACCCAAATTTATGAGGAAAATAGTTCAGATGTGAATTAATAGATTTAACTGAACATAGTTGGGCTATAAAACGTTGATTTCCAGTGCAGAAATGGAGGCACAGGGAGGAGGGGTCTGGACTAAAAAAGCCTCTCTGAAGCATCCTGATAGGGATCTTGTCTTGACTTAGAAGGGAAGACAGAGGCACCTTTCAAAGTATCATATATTTGTGCAATATATCTTATGTAAGGACAATCAAGGAACTGTTCGGTTCATGGTTACTTCATATTCAAGAATTTGCTGAGGTTTCTTGGGTCAGCTGAGAACAACCTCAAGAGTAAAATTTCCCTGTTCCTTGCATGTATCTCTACCTCCTGGCCTCCTGGAACAAGTCCTGCTTAACATGCAATTTTGAGTCTGACAGGAAAGAATCACTTCTTAGTAAAGATATATATACAGAAGCAAGCTGGTAGACAAATTGTACCTTGCCAGACTTGGCACAAGCAAAGCATTGGACCTTGAGCTTTAGAGAAAGAGAAAAGCATATTTAGATTGACATAGACCAGATGTCTTCCTTTTTTTACCCACTCAGGTTTAACACAGGATGGTCAGACAGAAAACACATGGTAACTCGATGTTCCTGCAGTAGTGAAGTCAATGAAACTTGACCACTGCGAAGACAACCAGGCTGTAGCAAAATTTAGTCTTCTTTAACTGGTAAGCAACCAAGGTAAATTATCCAAGGGGCAGAATGGGAATATAAAATAGTTGTAGCAACACATTTGACCTCAGCATTCTGCTTCTGAGCATTTAAGACATTATTGTAGGCATTGTGAAAATACAGGGCACTACATATTTGAGGGTTAGGAGTTTAGGAAGAGCAGTTTAAATAGATATTAACCCCTAAACTTTGAAGTCTGGAAAGCAAAATAAAATGTATAAACATTGTATATAATTTTAAATTGTCCTTGTGGCCAGCTCTATAGATAATTACAACTGAAATACTTTGTCCTAGGACAGGGAGGAAATTTCCATCCTACAATCACGTAGGATGGTGACTGCAAAATGCACAGAAGAATAATTCTAAGATGCAAGGTTAATTCCAGAAAATAGCAGCAAGCTGACATCACAATGTTTTCTCCTAATAGCACAGAAAAGCAGGTGTGTTTTCTTTTGGTATTGTTGAGGTTTCTGGAACACACTTTGTTAGTCTTTTTAAAAATTGCAAAACTCTCCTAATATAGGTAGTTAGAATGTAAGTTCATTCAGCTAGTCTAACCCTACATACCCAGTAAATGCATTTTTCAAGTGCTACACTATGAACAAAGCCCCACTGCACACAATCAGAATTTTCAGAGTCCCACATCTCAGACTAATCATAACCAGATTTTTGGAGTGACAGCATGCACTGTATTTTAGTTTATCCCTTTTACAACCCACACACCACTTTAGAAGTCTCAAATATTTTAGAGGTGTTGAAGTAAAGACTGCAAACATAATACAGAAACAGAGGAAGTGTTTTATCTTTCTGTTCCTGTGCTAACACATACTAAAATATATTTCTGTCCTTACTGCACTCTCAAATGTACACCAGGAGAGCTACTCTGGAATACTGACAAGTTCAAGAAAATGGCAAAATCAGAAAACTTTAGAAAATAAGAATAGAGTAATTCTTTTTTCTATCTTAATTACTAAAATATAAGCATGTCTATCATGTTTGGAGTTATTTGTAAGGGATTTTTATATAGCCCATCCTGGCTTCTCTCTAGAAGTTACACTGCACATTTTCTGCATTTTCCCAATTTTCAAACACAGCTATAGGTTCTAAAATGAAAAACGAAAACTAGAACTAAAAATAAAATCCAGTCGTTTGTACTGTAGTAAGTTTCACTTGATATTTAGAACATGCTAAGTATCCTTTTTAGGGTATACCAAAGTACAGGAGATGGTTTTTTGGGTTTGCCAATTCTCACAGTGTAGGTTATGAGCTTCAGTGTAAATGTAGGCCACCTCAGTTTAACACTTGGCTTTCACTTGCCATTTTTGTACTTCTAATCCTTTTCCTTCCTTCCGTGTGCCTTCATTATATCCTTTCTATTATTGTTGTTTTAGGCACAAAGTAAAGCAATACACACTGTAGATACAGGTTTCCATCCCCATCCTATTTTCCTGTGATGACTTTTTTCAACTTTTGGTGGACAGCACACCACTACTGCAGCAAATGTCATTAGCAGATTGATTATTTTTTCCAATGCTTGAAAACTCTGAGAGGAGGCAATTTTATCAGGTCTGTGAGTTCTAACAGTCTAAAAATAAGACTCTACTCAGTCTGTGTTTTAAGCTTTTCATTAGAGCCAAATCCCAGGCTTCTTTCTGAAAATGAAATGAAGGAAATTGGAAATAGGGACAACCCATTCTTGTCTTCAGCAAGTTAAAGTGTAAAGTTTGTTTATTCACTCTTCTAGTTATATAATTTAAACTTGATTAAGCTGAGTAAAAGGTTCATTAACTCTTTATTAGGATACTTTTGATAAGGTGAAAAAAATGAGAACTGTGTAAGCAGGTTTCTATTAATCTAACACATTTTTCACTACCTGTTGCCCTTTTGGTTTTTCAAAATAAGTATATAATTAGTTTGACTATATTCTTTCCTTAGAGATAGACAGGAAAATCTATGACTTGTGAAGGTGGAAAACAAAGAAATCAATAGGTATCTGCCTTAGTAGGAACCTGAGGGGATTTGTAAGCGTGGCAGCAAGAGCTGCCAGTTTTGCTATCTAAGATGCTATTCTACACTGTGTCACAGATTATCTCTTGATTCTTATTGCAGAATCAGTAAAAAAATAAAATACGACAAACTCTGCTTGCTCAGGGCAGAGAGAATACATTCGGAATCTACTCAACAATTTCTCATGAGTGAATTTTGATTCATATTTTTCTACCCTAACACATACTCCACATAACCCCATACATCACACAGGCCCAAGGACTCTTGCAAATACAGTTTACCTATACAATAGGCTGGAAATGTTAAAGTTGTGAAGGGTTTGGGAAGAAAAGGAAGGAAACCTTTCGTAATAAAAAGGTTCTGTCAAACTGCTTCTCAGTTTTTAGTCTCGGCATGCATCACTTACGAATAAAATATATTTTGGGGGAGGTTGGGTTTTGGGGTTGGTTGCTTGCTTGCTTGGTTGGTTTTTTGTTTGGGTTTTTTTGGGGGGGTAGGACCATGAGTAC
This sequence comes from Platysteira castanea, assembly GCA_013397175.1. Classification (NCBI taxonomy): domain Eukaryota; kingdom Metazoa; phylum Chordata; class Aves; order Passeriformes; genus Platysteira; species Platysteira castanea. The sequence continues at coordinate 11,512 of VYXC01011198.1, read as the reverse complement.
TGTGCATCTCAGATGATCTTAGCTATGTAATTATTATGTAATTATTTTATGAGATTCATATTCTGGTTAAAGCCTGTTATTATTTTGGATATCATGTAAATCAAAGAGCAGCTTACCAATCTAATTATAAACCCATGAGTTCTGTCGACAGAATTCGACCCAAGGAGATCCTGTTGTTCACACCATTTTGCAATAAAACAGAAGTCATTTACAAATACATAAATATTTCTTTAGAAGTAAAACTGAAGATAATTGTGAGGGATTGCTATGTGTACAATGTTCTGAAAAGAGAAATCTAAATAGCATAACAATGTGTGTTCCACATATTGTGTTAGAACAACTCTGATGCCCTCATGTGGGAAAAGGATATTTTAACACCTGCCAAACTGGCTCAAAATTCATGTTAGGAAACAAATATAACCTTGCCAAAAAAATTTAGGGATGAAATTTTTGATACTGAGAATAGAAAAAAAATTACTTTCATTTCAGTTTGAGCAGGAAGGTGCACTAAATGCATAAAAACAAACAAACAAACAAAACCAAACGAAACCAAAACAACAACAACAAAATAAACAATCAACTCCCACAAACAAACAAAAACCCCCCATCAAACAAACAAGACATAAGAATTATTTGATGAGAAACGTCAGGTAACAAACATAAAATGTGCATCTTTCCTATGAAAGGCTTTACTTCCTATAATTATTTAAGTGTTCAGAATTTTATTTTATTTATCTATTTATCTAAACTGCCTTCAACAGAAAAGCAATCATTAATTTCTCACTTTTTACTTCAACCATCAGCTCTTATAAATATAGTCTTTTCAAGTGGGAAGTCTAATTACTGTGTTTAGGGGGTGGGTGATTAATTGAAGAGTGAAAAATAAAATTTGTTGTCTTTTGTTTAAATTCATTCACATCTAAATCCTGGGCTAGAACAAATTGTTAAAATACTTGATATTTTATCAGTTGACTGTATATTGCTTAATCTTCATATCACATTGAACATGAATAAAAAAGGTGTGCTGAAATTGATTATTTCCTGATTTGGAAATGTAGAAGTACTACACATTTGTACTGAAATTGTATCAACTTATCTCAGGAATAAGCTACTCTTACAGACACCTATAAACAACCACCAAGAAGAGTTCCTCATACGCCAAGGAGTTCAAAATTTGTGTATTTTTATGACCTGACTACAGCAGAGTCTCTGGGAAAAGTAATATAAGGGTTACATCCCTTAAACCAATGGCCATTTCATGGATTTTCTCCCCTCAAATTGCCTAGATGAATGTGATTATATTCCCTTTGGAACCCCTTTATTTCTTTTTCCATGATAAAATATATATGACCAAAAAATTACTCAAAGAACTCCGGAGTTTTTTATACCGTTAGATGATCTGTGAGCAGTCTATTTTCTGAGTGTATTCATTATTTCACCATAAATACTTTATGTGAACATATCTGCCCAAGGGTCTACTGCAAACTATTCACTTTGGTTACTGTATTTCTTTGACTATTTTTAATTCATCATTTAACTCATGCCTAAATCACATGAGTTATATGGCATTGTTTCTGCTTGTCAGTTACTTGACTGAAGAAAACCTTTGTAAAGCAGTAGGCAAATTATTTCATCAGGACTATCATATTACTAAAAAATTATAGTTGGATGTATATGAATATTCTTCTGAAGAATATTCCTCATTATTTGTATAGACAGAAGTCTCTTCTGAGCAAGTGTTTGCAACAAAAAAAAGGGTAAACAGAAGCATACATTCTGGTCAGATCACAATCAATTGGAATTTTAGGCCATGAATGTACTTTTTCTTCCCATTACCGACTCAGCCTTGGACTCTTCACTTAAAACAATGCTAAGGAATTAATAAACACTACAATTTCTACACCAGAAAACAGATAAATGCAACATGACTTTAAAAATTCATAGTGAGGCTGCAACCAGAATGACTAAGCTCTTCAAATTTATACAAAATTTTAGACTGATCATTCAAGTTTCCCTTCGTAATGAGGAGAGCACCTCCTCATCATTTCAAAGGATTATGGTAGACCCCACCTCCTAATGCAATTAAAGAAACAGATACAAAGAAATTGAATTCTGCTCCAATAACCAGAAGACTGAGATTTGGCCTGAAAGGCTGCCTTTAAAATATCACACCTTTTGCCTCCACATACACAGAAACTTGTCTGTGAGCACTGTATGGCCAGGGTTGTATTTCTTTGGGGAATCTTTGTCAGATAGTGAGGCAAAGTATGGATAGTGAAAAAAAACCAAACAAACAACAAAACAAAAACTGCAAAGCAACAAGCATCCTAGGGCAATACCTTAAGATTATCCCTTTAAGAGTAAATATTGGCACTGTTATAGTTTAATTTCTCTACAGAATTTTCCCTGGATCAGATGGGTTTCCTTGTAAGGCTGACACATGGAGAGGCAGAAACAGCCTTGGAATAAAATCAATGAACTTTTCAGGTTTTCAAATTTATACTGAAACCCAGATGTTTCAATTCAGCCTTGACTCCAGCTCGCAAAAAAAACCTAGGAAAAAGACCGTTCCTTTTCCCTGTGTCATGGGGATGTCCTCATCTGCTTAAGACAGAGTACCCAAAGATTATCCTAAGATTACAGTGCATCCAAACTGTAACATTTCTACATTACTTTCTGTCAAACTGGAACCTACAGCTTCTTGCTGACAAGCAACCTGATAAATTTTACGCTCCTCCTCTGTTAAAACTAGTGCTTTTCCTAATGACCAATATAATTTTACTACATCCCTGAAACTTTTTATATTTGCACTTTCTGTTGCAAAGATAGAGGAATCATTTCAAACTGAGAGAGTAGGGTTAGATTAGATACTGGGAAAAAAAATCTTACTGTGATGGTAGTGAGGCACTGGAATATCTTGCCCAGAGAAATTGTGGATCCCTCATTCCTGAAAGAGGTCAAGGCAAGGCTGGATAGAGGTCTGAGCAACGAAGTCTAGTGAGAGGTGTTCCTGTCCATGGCAGAAGGTTTGGAATTAGAGGATCTTTAGATCTCTTCCTACCCAAACCGTTCTGTGATTCTATGATCCGATGATTCTGCTTTGAAATAGCAGCTGTTGGATAGAAGAAGGTAGAACAAATAAGTAAATGACTTTCAAAACCAAACAAATATTCCTGAACTCTCTAAGTCATTGTTCTAAATGTTTGCATCTAAGGGGATGCAGATATGATCACCTGCTTGTTCACATGCCCTCTTAAGTGTTTCACTGAGGAGTCTCACTACCCACTGAGTCTTCCTCAGAAGCTTATTTGAAATCACCACCAAAACAAAAAACAGAAACAAAAGAAGTGAAAAACACAACTCTCCAAAATAATGAAGAAGTTATCCTGTGAGAGTCAAACCTCTGATGTGTTCCTTTGATGGTAAATAAACTTTGGAAATGGATCTTAAAGCTCAGAAGTTGCTTGTCAAGAACTTTGCTTTTTTATCACTAAGATTCTTTTTAAATCTACCACAATTATGGAAAAATTCACAGTATTCAATAAAGACTTGGTGTAATTTAGCTCACATTTCGTTAAAACTAAAGTTTAGTATGAGTAAGCATATTCCACTTTTCAGATCTCTTCTACAGATGATGTCACCCCACAGCATTTAATGCCTTTGAGACCAGAAAGAAAATAGTTTTTCCTGCCACTCCAAACCAAATTTGAGGTGAACACTTGAACCAAGACCAAGAAACCTCTTCTCAACCCACTGCCTTCCAAACATGCCTTCTTCCGTTACCCCATCATGCCTGAAATGGAAATTGCCAGATTTGAATGGGAGCCCAAAAATGGTTTTTTGACAACAAACATTTTTAAGTGGATAAGAATGAACATTATGCCAAAAATGAGAATGAAGGAGGCTATAGAAATTATAGTTGGCAGTGGGAGAAACAGAGAAGTCTCAAAATGGTGAGGACAAACCAAGGAATGCTCCAGCCAGAGGACAGCACTGTAAAAGAAACAGTTTGGGAATTATTATGAGCTGAGAGGAAAGGCTAAGTGTGAATGAGCTTTTCAGAAACACCAGGCATAAAATCAGCAAGAGAAAGGTCAGAAAAAAACCCCATAAACTTATTCATTCTTTCCTATAGTGCTGCATCTATAGAACTAGACCTAATAACCCAAGTAAGCAATTCCTACAAGCACTATCAGTTTTGGAGTAATTCCCTTAAGGGCATTCAGTACAGCTGGACACTAAACAGCTGGCTACCAAGCAATGACTGAGTCTAAAACTGCTTATTTGGAAAGATTATTCCAGATCAGCAATCTTTCTGAAGTTTATAGAACTAAACCTAATTTTAATTTTAATCAGTAAACTTGTGTTTACAAGTTCTAAACCAAATATGCTCAAAGATTGAATCAAGGAAATAAAATACTTCAGTAAAAACTTAAAAATTGAACGCTGTGGGGAAAAAAAAAGAAAGCAGACTTAGCATTTGATTTAAAATTAGCTGTTAAAATTGAGACGAATGCCCATTAACAGGTATTTATTTTTATGCTGTGTACAAGTGACTTGTCCTAAGCAGTCTCATTTACAATGTGGATCAGTCTCTCCCTAGCTGCCAGCACCTGGATGTAAGCTCTGTAGCAGACCCTCATGTGCTCTCGCCCTTAGAGACACTGGGCAGTTTCACATCCAGATCTGGCTGTCAGTAGCTCCACCCACCTCTTTCTCCCAAGTCCCTTCACCTACTTGCCAGCTGGTGCAGCTTGGCCATCAAACACTCACTCATTCACACTCCAGACACTGGCACCTTCACGTGGCCTTCCTACTCTCCAGTCCAAGTTTATTAATAAAATAGATTTTATTAATAAAATAGATTTTATTAATAAAATAGGACAGACCGTACTGATCAGGAACAGGGAAGGCCAGTCAAGCAGATCAATCACATGTGATCAGTTCTTCTTATCCTCTTCCACCTGTATTTCTCAAATTTCCTCACCCAGTCATCCAGGTCCCTCTCTTTTCTCACCTTTCTCCCCTAAATACCATAACAAGTCTAGTGCAATCCTGAAATATTTTTCTCATCCATGCCATAATGTGTCTCACACCCCTGAACCAGCCCTAGTCCAAAAGGTGATCTGCTCCTGATGACTCATCTTGGTGTGTTTCACACCTGGACTTGGAAGCTAAATGTCTCCTGGGTCAGCTCTGGAAGGACACAAACAAGGCAGGTATTCCTCTGGAACATTCAGTTTGTATTCCCATCTGCAAGTACAAGTCCCTGTGCTTTTCTGAGCTTGTGGAGATGGGCCTTTCTTTGACAGTGATGACCCATGGGATGGGCCTAGGAGTAGCTGGAACTGGATATTATTTGGCTTTCAAATAGTATCAGAGGTGTCTCTCTGTGCTCCTTTGTGGGTATGCAGAGGAACTTTTATCCCATCACCTAACAAAGCTTGATTCAATCATGTACCATAGTTCAACACTTTGTATCAGTACTAGCAACCAAATAGTTTCTGTATGCTAATATTTCCCAGCTCATATTCTCCAGAGAGAATACTTGAATATTTTGAAGGCTTCAAGCAGTAATTTCAAGTGAAATACAATGATATAGAAGGCTTCTTTTAGCAAAGTCTATTTTATCAGATGGTTTGTAAATTATTTATTCTTTAGAGTTATCCAGTCTCATTAGATGTAGTTATTCCCTTGAAATACTTGACTAAAACCCAGTTATTGTTCAGTTCAGCACTCTGATTCTGTCTTGAGTAGATCACACCTGGCAGACAGCTTATGCTTCGGAAATCTTTCCAAGAGACATGCTATAATGGTAACAAAATGTTGCTGAACAGTTGGTGCTGAATGGGTACTAGATATTCCCACATTTAAAGTTAGACTGCTGATTGCAAATGTCACACATTTTTTTAAAAGATCTACAGCTTGATTTGATGATACCAATGATAGAACATTTCCACGTCCCAATTTAAGAAAAACTCCTCAGAAAAAAATCTACATAAACTTTTCAAGAAAATTAGTGACTTCTCACTCAGATGGGGATTTTATTTATTTTCATAATTTGATTGTAATTCTCTTCTAGCCCCATGCACCCTGAATAACCAAGGTCAAACCTAAAAATCAAATGGCAATTTTTTTTCCCCTTATAAGGGAAAACAGTTTCCAGTAATGCTGATACCACTGGTTGTATATTTTTTCCTTTTACACTATTTTTAAAAATTAAAATTATTATATTTTCTAGTATCACATTGTATAAGCTGTTTTGGTTCTTGTGCTATTTACACTTGTATTAAGTATGGGCTTTTACACTTCCATCCTTATCCAAAGTAGAGTTGCAAATTTTAACTTTAAAATCCCACAACACTAAAATCAATTAAAAAGGAATAGAATCTTAGAATGGTTTGGATTGGAAGAGATCTTAAAGATCATCAAGTTTTAACTGCCCTGCCATGTGCAGGGACATCTCCTGCTAGACTAGGTTGCTCAAAGCCCTCTTAAATGTGGCATTGAACACTGCCAGGGTTAGACATCCACAGCTTCTCAGGGCAAGCTGTTCCAGTGCCTCACCATCCCCACTACAAAGAATCTCTTCTAAACATCTAATCTAAATTTCCCCTCTTTCAGTTTGAAGCCATTCCCCCTTGTCCCATCACTACAGGTCATTATGAAGAGTCCCTCTCCATCTTCCTGGTAAGCCCTCTTCAGATACTGGAAGGCTGCTGTGAGATCTCTTCCTCTACTGTTATTTAAAGTATTGTACTCCCTACCAGGTACATATGGAATGTAACTGTGATTTACTAACCACCTAGAATAGCTTTTACATGTGAATTTTGTACAGAGGGGATGCTTGCAGCAAATACTTTATCAACACAGACACAGTAAAAAATATTTACTTTCTTCACTATCATACACAATATTAGTTAAGAAACACTGTCAGACACCTAAGTAATTAACCAGCCGGATGTATGCAGCATCTGTGTGTTTCTATACCTCTGTATCAGGCAGAAAACAGTGATCTGCAAGCTGGATAAGAACTTCTGATCAAGCACTGCAAAGAAATTACTACAACCACAAAGCAAGGTATATTGTTCACATTATCTCCTTCACCATAAAAGCAACAGAACATCTAATTAACAAAAGAAAACCAGGCTTTGTTTCAGAAGCAGTGGAAGATTCTCATGGCAGTCTTTCAGACTCTTCACTTTGGATTCCCAGTTTAGGCAGTAACTAGTTCTCAGTAAAGTCTGTCTATTCTTCACATGTAATCTTTTACTGGTCTCGTATTAATTTTTTCTGAATTAAATATATTCCTCAACTAACTCTGCTGTTACTTGAAAAATTATAGGATCTTCTTCATACTCCCAGTAAAGAAATCTGCAATTTTCATATTGTCTCCAATAACCAATAAGTTTAAGGAAAATCATAAAAGGTTTTAACTTCAAGTTCAGATAGCTTAAACTCAATTAATTTTCATTTAAACATTCAAAACTTCAAAGAAGTATCTGTCTTTATGACCACTGGATATATTACTCAAAAGTTAGATGGTTTAAAAAATATATGAAAACATAACATATACTCTAAAATATCCAAAAGATTCATTATGTAGAATGCATTCATTATCTGTCTGCACTTGCATGCAAAATATCAGCAATGGGCAGAAGGCAGGCATCCAACTCTGCCAATATTCTGTGATTCTGTGATCTCTAAAGTCATATGAGAAACTTCTGATCAACAACAACAAAAAAATCCTAATGATCTTTCTCCTAAACAGTGCATTCTATACATGCCACATAGAAAGGGGACCACCAATAAATACAGCGTAAAGGACAGGATGTCAAATTGAGAAGATGGACCCATGAGAACCCACTGCATCACTCAACTTTGTGTCGTCTACAAACTTGCTGTGGCTGCACACAATCCCACTGTCTGTATCATCGATAAAGATATTAAAGGGCACCAAAACCAAGACAGAGCCATGAGACAGACCCTACTTGTCACCAGCCTCCATCCAAACATAGAGCCATTGACTACAACTCTGTCTGTATTCATCCAGGCAATTCCGTATCCACCAAGCAGTCCACCCTTCAAATCCATGTCTTTCCAATCTGGGGATGAGCATATTGTGTGAGACAATATGGAAGGCCTTACAGAACTTTAGGTAGATGACATCAGTCAGTCTTTCCTTGTTAAGCATTGCCACCACACCATCACAGAAGGCCACCAGATTGGTCAGGCAGGAGTTGCCTTTAATCAGGCTGTGCTGGCTGTCTCAGTTCCTCTCTTTGTTTCATATGTGCCTTTACATTGCTTCCATGAGGATCTGTGACATGATCTTCCCAGGTATAGAGGTGATGCTTACTGTTCTGCTCTTCCCCAAGTCTTTCCTTCCACAGTTTTAAGGATATGAGTGGTTGGATAGATTAAAGGTTAAATACTGTTACTGTCACCAATGTGAAGATTTTTAGCAAAACACTCTTCTATTTCAGACCGACAAACTAGTATCCATACAGTTCTGTATATAGAGTTGATTGAAGTGTTACTCAGTGCCTGCTTTATAGCCAATGTCAAAGCCCTCTGGTTGGCGCTGAAGCCACTTTCCCTGCCCTACCACGCCCAGGCAGCTGTCCTCCTGGCTCCGGCCTATTACCCTGCTCTGCCCACCATTCCAGAGGCTCATATGCCAGAAGCTACATTTCAGATTCAGATAAGGAACTCCAAGTTCCCGAGGCACTACAGCACATAGAGGTGGGAACCCAGCATCAGTTGGTGAGTGCCCTGTCAGTGCAATTAGACAATGAGAGCATGTACGCTATCCCCACTGGACAGTATGGGCCCCCAGATGGCCCCAGAGACATTTTAAAAACCGGTGACTATGTTAATGGAGCAGATGAACTTTACATATTCCAGAAGTACAAACCGCTGGCCCCAAAGATGAGATTGTTGACTGTTATGTGTATTGAGCCACCTTGGTTCCTATGCATTGCACAATGCTTTCTTTTCCCACACTACAGAGACTTGGTCCCAGAGAACCCAATAGCATCCTGGGCTGAAGTTGTGGGCCCAGAGAGACCCAATGATAGAGTGTAGCTTGTCCAATAAGGGTGTTAAATACTATCTTCCAATAAGGGTGTTAAATACTATCTTCCAGGGATGGCAGACACCGGAGCTGATGTCACCATCATAGCCTGCTCCGAGTGGCTGCAGTAATGGGAGCTAATCCCAGCTACAGGAATCGTCTCAGGAAGTGGAAGTGCTGCGGTCTCTATGAGCATCAAACATAACCTTATCATGGAAGGACCCAAGGTTCAGATTGCCACCATCAGACCCTTCGTGGTAAGGTCAGGGATCATTTTGTGCGGCAGGGATGTCTTGTCCCAGTGGACGACTCGCCTAGAAATCCCATTACCACCCCAGGATTTTTAGTCAGCATCACTGTGGAGCACACCACCCCACTGTTGACTGACAGTCTGGTGTGAAGGGATCAGTGGCCTCTGTCAGCTGAAAAGCTACGTGCTCTAGAGTCCCTAGTGGAAGAGCAGCTTTCCAAGAGCAACGTAGTTCCTACCAATAGCCTTTGGAACTCCCTTGTTTTTGTTATTAAGAAGCCAGGCAAAGACAGAGGGAGGCTCCTCCATGACCTCCATAAAATCAACGAGGTCATTGAGGACATGGGTCCTCTGCAGCCCAGCCTGCCCTCACCCTCCATGCTGCCATGTGATTGGAAACTAACAGTCATCGACACAAAGTGTTAGCGTAGAAACACCATGATTATGTGTTTCTTAGGAAGGACTTCTTTTTCAATATCCCTCTCCATCCTCGAGATGCTCCACGATTTGCATTCTCAGCCCCATCCCTGAATAGACAAGCCCCTCTAAAACAGAATCAGTGGCGGGTATTCCCCTAGGAGATTACGAACTCGCCGACTGTCTGCCAGTGGTATGTGACCCACATCCTCTCCCCAGTCCGAAAGACCTTCCCGGACGCCATCATTCTGCATTATATGGATGACATACTAGTGTGTTCCCAAGACCAGTCCTATTTAGACATTGTTTTAAAAAAGATGGTTAAAATTTTAGAAGATGTCGGATTTGAGATCCACGAGGATAAAGTGCAGCACACCTGCCCATGGAACTACGTGGGACTCCGAATCAGTGAGCGAACTGTTGTACCACAGCAGGTCACCATCAAAGACAACCCAAGGACACTCCGTGACCTCCATCAGCTGTGTGGGTCCATCAGCTGGGCGCATCCCCTGCTAGGGATTACAATGGAGGAACTCGCACCACTCTTCAATCTCCTTCGTGGCAGCAGGGACCTCATCTCACCACAGACCATCACCCCAGGGGCCCAGGAGTCCATTCAGAAGGTGCAGGAAGCCTTGTCCTCCTGGCATGCACACAGGACCACCTCCACTCTGCCATTTCAGTTCATCATCCTGGCTAAGTCACCCAGGTTCCATGGGTTGATATTTCAGTGGGACAAAATATTAAAAGGCCCCCTCTTTATCATCAAGTGGGTCTTCCTCCTTAACCAGCCAGTAAAAACAATCACCACACCACAAGAGCTGATGGCACAGCTAATCATTAAGGCAAGGGCACACCTCCACACCCTTGCAGGTTGTGATTTTACGTGCATTTACCTCCCATTAACCACAGGGGTTCTGGACCATTTGCTCAACGAGCAACGAGCAACAAACAAGCACCTTCAGTTTGCCCTGGATAGCTACACTGGCCAAATTTCTATCCACAAACCCAACCATAAGCTTTTCAATTTAGATTTCATTTGGCCTCAAAATCTATGCAAAGTTGAATGCCTCTAAAAACTTTAACAATTTTTACAGACGGTTTGGGGGATCCCACAAATCAGTTATAACTTGGAGAGATCCAAAAACACAGAAGTGGGAATCAGACATTAAGGTTGTTGAAGGATCCCCACAAATTGCTGAATTGGCAGCTGTCATCAGGGCTTTTGAGAGGTTCAAAGAACCTATTAACGTGGTCACAGATTCGGCATATGTAGCTGGCGTAGCTAGCAGGGCTGAGTATTCTTTGTAAAGGAGGTGGCCAATCCAAATTTCCACAGGTTGCTCTCGAGATTAATCTATTGTCTCTCCCACTGAGAGCAACCATATCATATAACGCATGTAAGGTCACACACTGACTTTCTACAGCCCATCACTGAAGGAAATAGAAGAGCTGACGCCCTGGCCATGCCCGTGCAAGTGGCACATGTACCTGACATCTTTGCACAGGCCAAGCTGAGCCACAGTTTTTATCAACAGAATGTGCTCACCTTGATGCGGATGTTCCATCTGCTGTGTGACCAGGCAAGGGCAACAGTGGCCACCTGTTCCAGTTGCCAACAACACCAGGTTCCATCACTGGGTTCCGGGGTTTAACCCCAGTGACACAATAACTGTCAGTTGTGGCAGATGTCACCCACTATGCANTGGGAGGCTGAAATACATACATGTGTCTACTGATATGTTTTCAGGAGCAGTGTTTGCATCTGC
>VYXC01011197.1:420217-446025 GCA_013397175.1 Platysteira castanea | reverse complement strand
CCCGGGGGGGCACCTCCACAAAAACCTACTATGATTTAATGTTATTCTTCACCACAGTGTACCGAAATTAAGTTGTCTTTATAAAATTAGTATTAACTTCAGTTTTTTCTTGGTAGACAGTATTTGCCTAATGCAAATAGAGAGATGGGGAACGGGAGAAAGAAAAGATACTTTGCTGCAATGTGGTGCTGTCCCTTCATGCTAAATGTGAAATAACAGCAGAAACAGTGATTTGCATTATCAATGCAAATTATTTTCTAGCAGTAAAGAGAAAATAAGCCCTGAAAATATCTGGTTTTCTTCTTAAATTTCTTTTTAAGTGAATTCTGCCTTACTGCTAATGAAATGAAAAAGATTTTGATTCCATCTCTTGGAAAGACTTGTTAAAGAAGGCGTGAAGAATTAAGTTTGTAGTAAATTCTTTTAATCTATTTATTGCTTAATGATTGTTTAAAGAGATAATTAGGATTAAGCACTTTCCTGAAACTGGAGAAACTCCTGCTTTGATTCGGAAGTTTCTAATGTAGATTTTACTGAAGCTGTCATTCAGATCAGCTCTCAGAAATTCACCTACACCCAGAAATTCTGATCAAATTGTTTTGTCATCTTTATCTGTAGAGATAAAATAGTGGTTACTACAGTAATAAAGGTATTTTCTTAATACTGTGAACATGTGAAAAGGCAAACAGTAAAGCCTGGTACATGTTTAGTGACACTGGAAGGAGAGGCTGTTTTAAATGTTACTGATGGAAATATTTATGACTACAAAATTTGTGGATATGTATTTAGAAAGGACCATGTTTTCATAGGATAACGGATACGTGAAGGAACCATTTAAGTGTTACTACATGTTAGAGGGTAGGCCTGGACTGAGCTTTGGTGCCTGTAGCTTAAAGGAGGTAAAACTTCAGAGTCAGTGACTTAGATTTGACTTAAATATTATATGGGACATGAAAGCACAGAATCCTAAAATGACTTGTATTGCAAGGGACTGTGAAGATCATCTGGTTCCACCTGTATGTTGAAGTTGCCTTGACCTTATCTTGTCAGCAAAGTCTCTGTTTTAATTTGTGTGTTTGGAAAGTGTACATCATTAAAGTGTTAATGTCCAATATTAACTTCAGGAAACGGAAAGTGTTTCTATAGGATGACTTCTGTCAGTTGGTAGCGTGTTCTGCGTGGAGCTTTTCATGCCCAGGACTCCTGTGGGTTTGAGTTACACTAGGTAAAATTATTTTATTTTTAAATAGAAATCTTGTTTGAGGTGAACATGGGATGTTGATCTTAATGAGTTACCTCCTCATTCAGTTTTGAAGCTATCCTGGCACCGTATTGGCACAGAACTTCATGTTAACTTTAAGTGCTGTTTGGTTGTGTAACACTTAAGTTACTGCTACAGTTTGTTTCAGGTGTAGCAGATACAGGATTTGAGTTGTTTTTCTGTTCAGACTAGTAAAACCAAGGAGTTCATCTGCTCATTTGCAGGGAATATTAGTAAATTAATTAACATAAGTCTCCTGCGTATTTAGATGACCTATGGTATATGAAGATCTGGCTGTGTCCTCACCTCTTGCCATTTTTCTAATTTGAAAGAACTCTCAGCCAAGCAAAGATTACCTGTAATTGGAATCAGTCTTGTAAACAGAAGGAGAAGCTGAATACAGTATTTCCTGAAATGTTATACATGGGGGAACAAACACAGGAGTGGAGTGATTTGGAGAGCTGAGTATGTGTAAGACTCCTGTCAGGTGCAGGGAGTCTGATGTAAATGCATGCACTGCTTTGAATTGTGGTTTCACTGTCACCTTCCTCTCTATGTTCTGAGGTTAAAGTCTTTGTCACTGGGGCAGGTTCAACTGACAGGTCATTGAACAAGCAGAATGAGAAAGTGGCCTGCCTGTTGGCAGCTCCTGATGTAGTGAAGGTGGGCAGCTGTGCAGGTGTTTCTTTGGTTGCTTCTCTCGAGCGGAGCTCAAAGATGACAGTGAGGGGGGAAGAGAGGTGGACTTCTACTGTGGTGCTAGATGTGGAAGGGAAGAAACCAAAGCTGAAAAGTGAAAACATCAAACCTGTGCTCTAAATACAAAAGGAGAGAAGGAAGGAGAGAAGCCGCAAGGTTCTGAAAGTCTAAATGCTGAAGAAAACTTTAGTATTGGGAGAAAGCAGAGAGATGCAAATAGGGATTTTCCATATATTCTCTGTGCTGTCTAAACTAGAGAGAAGTGAGAACTTGTAAAAGAACTTTAAACATAGGTTTCAGTGACTGGTTAGTTGAAGGAATAGATGGTAAATGAGATTGCTTCACCCTTCAAATTGTGACTATACCAGCCCAGTAGTCTGGTATCATCCCCCAGGTGATATTGTGCCATAGTAATGTGTTATGCATTTGGTTTACTTACTGTAGAAATTTCAGAAAGTTTGGAAATCCTTTACAAAAGGCTTGATGATAAGACTTTATTTTATGGAATTAAGACACTGCTATAGGCAGTGGGCCTATTTTAAAGTTGAGAGCTCTTGAAGTGATGCAGCAAAAAAGCAGTTTGTTTTCTTTCCCTTTCTTCACCACTCTTGTATCTTAGGTCTCTTATCTAACAGAGTAATTTTGGAATATCTGTCTTTAGTCTGAACATGTTCAGCTTTGTGTAAGCAGCTTGAATTTTATGAGCTCATACAGCTGATTTAATTTGTTACAGCCTCTTATTCTAGCACTGGGCATGCCTTTTTTTATTCTTCAGAGATTGACCGAATAGGTTTCTAAACCCATCATGTTTTAATACAGCTAGCAAAAATTCAGTCCAAGTTGCAACTTCATATTGAATCAAGCAAGACAATTTCTGTGATGCTTAGTTGGGCACAGTAAGTGGTCACATACCAAAATACCATTCAGTGAATACTGTGCAGCAGATAAATGTAACATTTTGAATTTTTAGCAGTGCTAAGTAACTTACAAGAAGTGCTTGGGCTAAATAATGCAGGATAAAGAATTTCTCTAGGAAGATGAAATCAGAGGATGGTTACTGTGCTCAGTGAAAATATTCATCTGGTTTTTACCTTGAAGGCACAATGCTCATTAAATAACTAAAACTGGAAAAAAATGCAGGATGTTGTTAGGGTTTTCTCCATGTATCCCTCAAGGATTATAAGATCAAGATAAAAGGTACTTTAGTGACTAGTGTGTAATTCATACATGATGACAGAGTTTCAGAAAAACATTCGCTTGCAATTTTGTAACACAGTGATTCAGGCTAAAAAATGACACACTGATTCACATATGTAGATGCCTTTTTTTGACTTTAAAATATATTTACTTGCATTCTGTAAAGGAAGGTTACAAGGCTTCATGGGCTTATCAGTTAAAGTGAAAATTATCCCTTTAGAAATTTTATCCTGCATGAGCATAACTCAAAGGAAAAATTGTAACTCCCTTCCCATCCCTAGAAGAGATTAGAAATTAGTCTGTATAAATTTAATTATCTCTAACATTTAATGCTGATTATAGCTGAATAGGGAGTCATATCAAAAGCTGACGTATGGGAGTTTGAAGAATTTACCCTCAGAAGACATCCTTTTTTCCCTGTTACTCAGAACTTCAGAAATCACATTGTAGTTTTCTGAATGGAAAAAGTAGAAGCAGTCTCCTGTGGAGTGGCCATGCTTTCATTATATTTCCCTTCTCTTCTGAATTCAAAACTCTCCAGGGGAGTGGCTTTTTACTGTCAAAGTGGTTTTCTCCTGTACTGGAGGATGCCTGTAGATTAAAAGTCAAATGATACTTCTGTAATTGAATTGCCAAAATTCTGTTCAAAGTAGAGCAGTTTTAGAGCATGTCCCTCTTCTTGAAGGCACAGCATTGACTGTCCTGTCCTTCCCCTCCCAGGTTCATGTGCTTTTGTGTTCTGTGTCTGCTTAGAAGACCTGTAACAGGGATCATAGTGACATTCAAACTTGCCATCTTTTTGTGGAGAGGTAAAGTAGGAACAGGCTGGTGGGTAAATCCTTTAGAGTACTATGCTTGTGGGGCCATGTGTTCACATGGTTATTTTATTAACTAATGACTAATCAAATGAGTTGCTCTGTTCCATGTTAACTAAAAATGGCTGCTCCTGCACAACTTCCCTAGATTAGTGCTCTCTGGTGGTACATCAGTAACTGCTGCATTCCTGCTTAATTGTGTCCAGTCTGTCCTGGTTTGAGACAAATTTGGAGGAACGTCCGAAATGAACATCCTCTGATAGAAGGCAGGTGGCAGGTTACAGCCACCCCTCCCCCACCAAGTTAAAAAAGAATTTTCCTTGGAGGAAAGTGAAAAAAACCTATTTATTTAATAAGTAAAGTGCATGCAGGCATGGGGGAAAAAAAAAGAATAATGCTAAATAATAAAACCTCTCGCTGTGGAGAGAACCTGGGTAGATTTCAGAGTCCTTTGTGGGTGTGGCTTTCTCCTCTCCGGAGCTGGGGTTCGGTGTGGGCCCCTCTGGGCCTCCTGGATGACGTTCTGGTGTTGCTGAACAGTCCAGAAGAGAAGAAGAAACTGAGATAAACGAGTGCCAATTCGTTAAAATTAACAAGTTTATTAAAGGAACAATTAGGGTCTTGACAGCGGGTTAGCTAATTCCCCTGATGAAAGGGCTGTGCTGAGTTCCTGACCACTATTGAGTGGAGTGGTCAGAGACCCCAAAATCCCAAGGACCGCCCCTTTTATACCCCCTCCCAGAACANCCCCAAAATCCCAAGGACCGCCCCTTTTATACCCCCTCCCAGAACACCACCCCTTTCCTGAGGGCCCTCCCTTCTGGAGTATTCTAATTCACTGGTCTGGGCATTGAGTGATTGGTTATTCCTTTGTCCAATCCGGATTCCTGGTCTGTCCCTTCATTATAATATTTCTGATGTCGCTTTTTTCCAGAGAATTCTCTTGTTCCTGTCAATCACTTGTTCTCCATGCTAATGCAAAAAGTGAACTTAACGCTACCCCTCTTTGAACCTTATTAACACTTTTCAACAACAACTTTTATCTAACAATTAACTGTAACCACTGTCTTAAGAGCGAACATTTTAACTTTTAACTGCTTGGGCCTACAAAAGCCAAGGCTCCTGGTTTATTCGTAACAAAACCAAAGTCCCAGGGAAAAACTTTCTTGCCTCAGCTAGCAGACTNCCAGTGATGTACAAAAACAGCCCTTGTGGTGCCGGGCACTCCCTTGGCCTCACACCACAGGAAGGCACCCTCCCCCCAGGGAAGTCCTTTTATAACCGTGGAAGGGATCAGAAATGCACCAATCAGGATACTTGCTTTGGAGGCTTCTGATTGGATGTTTTTTAGCTTTCTGATTGGCCTATAAGGCGGAGTGTTCCTGACCAATCATTCCTGAGGGGCTTGTCTGGTTGGTTGGCTCGCTGTCCAGTTACAGTCTGGGATGCTGGCTTCACTGATGATGTAATGTTTCTGGAAAGTTCTTCGTATTAAGTCCATGGGGTTTCTGCCACCTAATGATCAAAACTGCGCATCGTTTCCCGTACACCCGAATGCTTTATCAATCTATGATCCTCCCAACTTCACATTGCATTAACTGTTTTCAACTTACATTTATTAAATAACTTTATTCATCAACTTATTGGCATAACTGGCCTACGAAAGCCAAATTCCTCATAACATTAAAGACACAGGAAGGCACAGGATTCATGTCTGGCAGAGGGCAGACGACAGGGAATACAGTATCATACAGTCACCCCAGGAGAAATCTGAACTAGAAAAAAATGTTTAGATAAGATGTATCTAAATATTTAACAAATTCCTGTTGCTTTAAATAGAAGTTGATGAGCATTTCTCAGAGGAAATAGGAAAAGAAAAGGAAACTCCTCACAGGATATTTGCTGCATAAGATAGGAAGCCAATTTGATGTCTTGAACTTAGACATTTCAACATTTTATCTAATTAAAAATGTTTTCACTTGATATGCAGGATGACTGTGCCTCTTTCTCCTCCATACTACGAGAAGTATTTTTTAAAAATAGATGTGAGCATGGTGGACACTTTCTTCTGTGCTGGGGGTGGATGTTAGTCAAGTGTGATTTCATGCTGTGCCTCCTGCCCAGACACTGCCTTGGTTGCTTCTGCTGCTCTGCAGCTGGTGATTGCTGGGAATGCTGGCAACTTTTGGCTGCCTCTGCTGCATGGCTGGACCAGGGCTGAGTTTTGGTTTCCTCCCTGGTAGGCAGCTCTCTTAGCGTAGCACGTTCATAATGCTTCAGCTTAACACCACAGCTCCCAAATCTCTCTGGGAAATGGTTTTGGGCTCTCCCCTACAGGTGATAACCCTCTATGGAGCAATCCCTGCCTGCTTTGCTCCTGCTGCTTGTCTTTTTACTACAGTTTTCCTGCAGTATTTTAAATGAAGAGCTAGGAAAAAGCATCTTTTGTTCGCACTGTCATGTAGTACCAAGTGGCATACCTTCTTCTTTGGTGTGGTATGCAGTGTTAACCAAGTGAACTGCTGAGGAACTATAGCAGCAGCAGCAGAAGGTACTGGTGGTACTGCTGCTTAGAGGGTGGATTGGTGCTCTGAGGATGTGTGTTTGGTGAGGAGATGAACAGTAAATTTATGCATATGTTCAGGGCTTAGCTCTTCTTAGGTTTTAGTTGTGCATTTCTTTGCCTGGGGAACTCTTCCAAAAAATGGAAGAAACACCTTTCTGGCAGTGGGGTAAAGTTCTGTGTGTCGTATTGTGCTAGGATAGTTAGGATATTGTTGGACCTATGGAGCGGTCCTTTTGCCACTAACATCCTTTTTTCTTCATGCATGTTCTGTGTGTTCTTCATAGACTTTTGCAATCTCAGCTGAGGTGATCCACAGCCAGCAGAGCTGAAATGCCAACTCCTCTTACCCAGGGGGCTTCAGTTTGAAAAACAGAAAAAGAACCCAAAAAACCCCCAATGGTATCAAAAGTACCTTGGTCACTTGCTGTTTGGGCTGTACAAAGAAGACTGGTGTATTTCTGAAGCAAGGGCTAGCAACTGCCAAAGTAGTGTGTCTGTTTATCAGCATTTTTGGGTAAATAATGAGCAGCATCAGATTTGGAATAGCACTGAGTGCCTATAGTGCTGACTGCAGTTAACATAATTTTGCTGGTGACTGGGGTAATAGCCTTGTTTAAATGCAGGAAAGCTGAAATAACTGTAGGCATCTTAAGAACATAACATTAAAAATGTAGTAGAGTAGTTGTCGTTTGCTGTTCCTGAATGTTGCATATGCAGACATACTACGTGCTTTGCACAGTTGGCATTAAACAGTTTTCCGTGTGCCTTCTTGGAATTTTCTGACTCATTTGTGTCTTGTCTTAACGGGTTAATGGGGAAGCAGATCTTGGCTTCACAGTTACACATTAGAAGATGTGCCCCTAAAAAGCTCTTGCTTACTCTTCAGCTTCTTTAGAAGTCACAGTACAGATTCTTGTGCCTGTAGCCCTTCTAAAATTTTACCTTTAACATTTCAGAGAAGGCAAGTCCCGTAGTACCGTCATCCTCAAACTGATTTCTTGGGGTCCTTAGAGGAAACCTTCCAGCAGAACTTCAGGTAGATGGTAGTAAAAAAAGCAGCACAGCAGGAGAATTCTACTGAGTGTCTTGAAAAAAGTGAGTTTATCTTCCAGCTACATTGGAAGCCTTTTCTCTTTTTATTTTATATCCTGTTCTTGGGGATTTCTGGTTAATAATTCACATGTACTACAGTTACCAATTAAAGAAAAATTGAATTTGAAACAGCGGTAGGTTCAATTAAATATATTTGGGAATCAGTTATTTCTTTTATTGCTCAGGAAGGGAGTTTAATTATTTAAAAAGTCCCTTCTTTATACATTTTTATTTTACATGAGCAAAAATTACCAATGGCTAATTACAATTCTTGAGGAATTTAACATTTTGAGGCTTTAAAACTCGAGACTTAAAACCAGAAAAAAATGAAGCCAGCTCAAGATGAAGTAAATAGTTTCAGTGTATGCATAAAACTGATGACAGTCTTTACAAAATATTTTCAAACCTTGTCAGAAATCAAATATTTGGCTACAATGTATGGTGTAAAGTAGCACAGTAGATTGTATGTACAGCAAAATTTAAGTAATAGAGAGAGTTTGAATTCTTGCTCAGTCACAGAGAATGGAAAATGAATCAGTTCCTTCTAGAGTGCCTTGATTTGTCACCCCTTTCCACACCCCTTGCAAGAGAATATGCAAAAACAAGGAGAAGTCCTTCATTGCTCGGTACACTTATTACTGGAGTTGATTTGGTTTACTTTTTCCTAGTGATTTGTGTTTCCATAATTGGCTGCATTGGTATCACATATGAGTCATGTTATGGCTGTTTGCCACACTCTATAGGGGAAGAATAATACTTGTTTCTAAATGTCAACTTGTAGAATTTCCTGTTTTGATGGGAAGATACATCTTATTACCATGCACTGCTCTTTCTGACAGAGTTCTCATAAGACAATTGCTTCTTTTTCTAGAAAAGCTATACTGATCAGTGAGTGAACAGTATTAAGAAATATTATATCTGTTTGTTTTTAGAAGGAAATGAACTTCTCACCTATGCTAATATAATGTAACAAAACCAAAGTTAGCTATATTAAAAACAGCAAAAAGAGATCTGAGTTAGACCATGTTCATTCTTAGTAGGCTGTAACAAGGTTGAGATGATTATTGTTCGCTTTTTCTCCTAAGTCTGACTTTTATGCTAGTAGGGACCTTTGACTTCTCCTTTCATTTACACATCTTGATCCCAGCCTCACTGCAGGGTCTCTTTCATATCAGGAGTGATACTCTGAAGTGTTGCTGGTTGTACAGCAGTGCACAGAGCAGAGGTGTCCAGCAGCAGATGTTTGCTTGTTAGTCATTATCTCCTTTATAATTTAAATAATCTTGGATGCTTCTGGTGAATGTTTCCTACAGGATTCCATAGACTGATGCAGGTAGCTTGATGACTTCAATAAATCGGTATCTCTGGCATGTGCCCCCTTCGCTATGGTTGGACTTGTTCTGATTTGTGACAGCCTTTTAAATGCCAGCCTATACATATAGGTATCTAAATATCCTGTCAAGTTTCAGCTGGGATCTGTCCAAGAATACTGAGGGGAGGTGGCCAAAGAGCTCGCCAAGCCAATGTCCATCATCTGTTATCAGTCCTGGCTAACAGAGGAGGTTCCAGATGACTGGAAGCAGGCCAGTCTGACACCCATCCATAAGAGGGGCTTGGGGGAACTATGGCCTGTCATCCTAATCTCAGTGCCTGGCAAGGTTATGAAACAGATTATCTTGAGTGTGATCATACAATACTTACAGGATGGCCGAGCGATCAGACCTAGCCAGCATGGATTTAGGAGGGGCAGGTCCTGCCTGACCAGCCTGATCTCATTTTATGACCAGATGACTTGCCTGGTGGATGTGAGAAAGGATGTAGATGTTGTCTATCAGGACCTCAGCAAAGCCTTTGATATGGTCTACCACAGCATTCTGCTGCAGAAGCTGGCAGCCCACGGCTTTGCTTGGACAGGTGTACTTTTCACTGGGTTAAGAACTGGCTGGGTGGTTGGGCTCGGGAAGTGGTGGGGAATGATACTGCANGCATTGTCCCCCTGTACTGGGCACTGGTGAAGCCACACTTCAAATCCTGTGTTCAGTTTTGGGCTCTTAGGAAGGACATTGAGGTGCTGGAGTGTGTCGAGAGAAGGGCAATGGAGCTGGTGAAGGGTCTGGAGCACAAATCCTTTGAGGAGCATCTGAGAGATCTGGGTTGTTCATCCTGGAGAAAAGCAGGTTCAGGGGAGACCTTATCACTCTCTACAACTGCCTGACAGGAGGCTGTAGCCAGGTGGGGTCAGTCTCTTCTCCCAGGCAGCCAGCAACAGGACAAGAGGACACAGCCTCAAAGTGTGCCAAGGGAGTTTCAGGTTTGATGTAAGGGAGAAGCTCTTCGCGGAAAGAGAGATTGGACACTGGAATGGGCTGCCCAGGGAGGGGGTTGGGGTTATCATCCCTGGAGATGTTTAAGAGAAGACTGGATGTGAGAATTGAGTGCTATGGTCTTGTTGACTAGGTGGTGTTAAGTCATAGATTGGACTCAATAACCTCAAAGGTCTTTTCCAACCTACTTGATTCTGTGCTTCTGTGATTTTGTAAGATTTGCTCTCAATATTTAGTCATACGTAATAAACTTGCTTTTGAGGGCCTACAGTTAATGGACATAAAATCTAACTAGACAATACTTCCTTTTCTCATCAATTAGGGTCTTGATTAATTTGCTTAGGCTGCATTTTTAATTTTCACAGTAAAATTTTATAAATATTATGGTCCACTCCTTGTGTCTGCGGAGACACAATAAAGACGCTCTTACACCTGCCAGGTTCAGCAGAAAGGAGGAAAATAGATGGATTTATTTACATTATCTCATTCTTATACACGTCCCAACTCCACAAGGGATTGGAGAGCATGTCACTTCCTTCTCAATCCCACTGGAGAAGAAAGGTGCTCATCAAAGTTGTCATATCACAAAAGGAATGAAAAACAGAAAATACCGTTAAGTAAACACTGGCTAGTATTTACATGAAACTGTGTGAGAAAGAATCTGACTCCAAGGTTAAAAACAGAAGGCTTACAAAACCAGGGCAACACACTCCTCCTGGTAAAAAATATAATTCCATGAGATTGAGAAAATTCACATATGCAATTTTAAATATTTGTGTTCTGCTGCATTGGTGGAAGGAATACCAAAGAGGTTATTAAAGTGTTATTTACACTTATATTGCTGACAGTGTTTTCATTAAAAAAAAAAGAAGCTTGCCTCTCTGTTACAGAGTTGATAGGAAGTTGCAAGAGAAATTGGACTATAACATCACAGATTTTAGTAAAAAACCCCAATACTTTGCCTGGAATACTGACAGAGAATTTGTGCTTGAAGTCAGTTTGGTTTTCCAAATGTTATGAGAGGGGAAATTAATTTTCAGTGTTGTAGTCTGCATTTTTGTTCCATTCCCCATGTTGGCTTTCAAATTCTGTATGTGATTAAAAGCAAATATCAGTTAAATCAGAGTGTTGATTTTATATGTCTCACAGTAATTTTAAGTTTTGATTTTGCCATCGTTTGTTAAACATTAGAGAATAGAACCTGCTTTTTTATTGTGATTGGAGCTTGGAAGCTGCATCTGATAAATTCACATCATTCATGTGACATCTTAGTAGTAAATTCAAGGAAAATAGTGGGTTCTGGTATGCAGAGGTGTAGACAAGATAGTTGTCTTTCTGGTATGCTAGTGAAGTTAACTGGATGTTTTATACTGTTCATAAGCTGAACTGTTAGTGGGGTTTTTTTTTAACATGATACACTCTGGGCCTATTAAGAAATAAATTCACCTGTAAAAGTGCAACTAGCTTCAAATTTTTATCACAGGAGGTATTCTTTTGTCTTGGCTGCAAGCATGTCATGCTTTCTACTTGTGTTCTTAGGCCTTGCTTTCCATCTTGGGTAACATTGGTAAATAGTGTTGTTTTTTCCAGAGAATGTTATGTGTCTTTAGACGACTCAGATTATCTGTCATTAAATATGATTGTTGTCTTTATGGGAAAGTTTTAAATACTGCATGAAAGGAGGAAAACAAAATTACTGAATATAGCCGGTATTGTCTTTGTACCAGCTTTTCTTGCTTTTTAGTGCATTATTGAGGAAAAGAGGTCTTGCAAATTCCTTTCCTAATGATTCAGTCAGTGTAGACATAGTGCATGACTTGAAGAAAATGTATTTTTCTCATCTCTTATATTCTGCATCTCTGTTCTGTAAAATAAACAGACTAGCAAAGGATAATGCAGTGGGTCACTAACTAACATCTAGGAACATTCCTGATTAGCCTGAAGCACTCTGTTTACAAGTAGTTGATGTCTGAGTAAATAGTATGTAACCAAAGAGTTTAAAAAGCCTTTAGTTGGAAGGTCGTGGTAGCTTTTAGTGCTTTTTTTGATCAAACTAGGGATTTTTTTTTCCTACTGATGTGCTGGCCTTTACTTTGTGAATTTCTTTATTTCCTTCCTCCTGCTTTGCCCCCTTACATAAGAAAAAACAAACAACCTCCCCCAAACCTAAACCCATCCCTGCCACCCCAAAACCCAACAACCCCCAACCCCATCCCAAACCCTCCAAAACACCAAAGCCCACCAGAACAAAAAGTCAAACTAAAGAAAACCCCAGAAAAGCAAAAATGAAGTTATTGCTGCTATCACTTGGTTTACAGGAGTCTGCCATGAGAGGGTAAGTAATTCAAGATGTTGCCATAGCTGTTTTAAAAGCCAGCTTGGTAAGAAGTTAATCATCAGCACTTAGGAAAGAAGGTGCATGTTCAGTTTTTGCCATGAGGCAAATTTTGACATTTTCAGCAGTTATTTCAGTTCTGTACTAAATTTGTGTTTGGAAGAACCACTTTCAAGTTTTAAAACCCTTATCATAAAACAGTAAGCAGTGGGTGGGAGCCTGCCTGGGGAGGTGCTTCTCCATGGTGTCCCCTCTCAGCTAAGCTTCCGAACAAAACACTCGTCAAGTTGTAGTTTCCTGGTCACCTGCAAGTTTTCCATGGTGTATTTGGAGTTAGCCCACATCTCTGTCCCGAGCCTTGTTTCACCAGGAAGTGGGAACTGTGATGGCTCTGTGGATAGGGGAGGGATCCCCCAACACTCCCACCAGCCCTAGTTGTGAAACAGGGGCTGGTGTAGGGCTTCACTCTTCGTGAACTGCACTGTACACCTGGGAAATTGCCCTAGGGGAAATGGTTCACAGAAGCTTCAAGAATTTCTCTGCTTAAGTGGCCATTTAGATGTGCAGTTGCTGTGTAGTCTGGAAAAGGCAATGGGCAATATTAGTTGAGTCAGTCTTGAGTGGTTTTTTTGATAATTGCTTTTGCTGAGCAGTGGTTGAGTGGTGGTGAAGATGTGGGATCAGAAGGCTGGGCTGGATGACTGAGATTTAATTCCTGACCTGTTGGTTTTTGTTTGGGGTTGGTTGGGGTTGGGTTTTTTGCCTTTTTTTTTTTTTTTTTTTACTTTGTAATTTTGTCTTTTCCTACTGCTGTCAGTGCTCTTAACACCAAATCATCCATGCTGCCTTCATGTTTCCTTGAAACAGGCAGAAAATGCAGGTTTTCTTACGAGTAATAGGAAGAAAGAGTTGGGGTGAAGAAATAATCCATACAGAAAGGTTTTGGTCATCCTTACCACCCCACCCTCTGCTTCTAAAGGTGGGGCAGGAGAAGATGTTACTTTCTATTAGACTTCATAGTAACTAGGGAAGGGTAATCCTTATAATAGAAAAGAACATCTGATATTTCAATCTGTGCTACCTGATCACCATTCAGAAAATTGAAATAAATTCCTGTAAGTAATACAGCCATGATATGTAATGAATTACACGAATATGAATATTATTGTGCAACAGTAAGCTAGTTAATTTTAAAACATAATGATAAATGTTATTCTTTTGAGACTCTGGGAACAAAATGGACTTTCCCCAAAGCATGTTTGTAATTGTGGTATATACAGACTTTAGAAAACTGAAACATCATAAGTGCATGTAAGGAATACCTAATTATACATTCTTTGTGGCCATCACTTAGAACTTTGGATGTAATTGTATCCTGTTAGCTCATTAATCATGTAGGTATTTGAAAATCAACCAATAAATGGTCAAAATCTGGGAAAAGCTGTGCCCTTGGCATATGGAGATGTGTGTCTTATCACTCCTGAGTTTTGGTGAGTGCACGTGGGCTTGTCATGTATTGGGAGCCATCTGTAAAGCAGGGTTGTGTTTCTAGGATTAAACTGCGCAACCTTAGTAAACTCATTGTCGTATGCTTTGGTACCACCTGTGTGTTTTTACATAGACTAAGCCTCCTGGCACTTTTTTTGTGACTTCAGCTGGATTCCCCATGCGGCCTCTAGAAGAGGCACGCCAGGTAACTATTCCTGCTCTTGTCATGACTTTTTTCATTTGCTGTTCTTGGTGTCCTTTTGGCTTTGACTGTTTTTCTGGGAATTCCAGAATTTTCCAGAGTTCAGTCACTGCTGCTTTGCAGTTTGATACTCTAGTTAAGCCCTTCAGTGGCACTTGTTTTGTCTCTCGTTCTGTGAAGAAACTTTCTTCTTCCATGAGCTAGTGCTTTGTTTTCAACTCCTGTGATAGTCAGCAGGCTTTCTCTCTGGAAACCTGTTTTAGTACTGCACTTCCTTGTTCCCTCTTAGGAGACTTCATTACTTCAGATCCAACTTCTTCATGGAGAAAGTAAATTTAATGAACAGTAAGATTTTATCTGGTGAAAAAAAATTGGTTTTGGTAGGAAAGAAATGACTGGTTTATAGTGAAGTCTGTTCCTTTCCTTAGCATGTGTGTGGGTGTCCAGTTGATAAAACTGAAATCTTGTATCATATTTGATAAACTTATGCATGTATTGATTACATGGACAGAATTAGAAACTAATTCTGTATAAAGAGGCAAAGAAAATTTCATAATAATTTTTCTGTTGTTGTCGACCTGTTTCTTGGTAGATATTCTTAGTGGTTTCATACTCCTCTAGTTAATCCTTGTGGCACCAGTGCTGTCAGTGTTGCAGTTTTATCCTGCAGTCTTGCAGTGTGTGGATTGTTTTCACAAGCAAATCAGAAAAGAGAACTTCTATTGTATTTTTGTTTTTTTCTTTTTTTTTTTTTTTTAATTTCTCTAGTTACCAATCCAAGCAAATATGTTTCATTGGTAATTTTTTTTTCTTCCCCTTCAGTTTGTGAACAGAAGATGAAACCATCTGAGACCAGAACTATAGGATTACTTACTTAAAAAAAAAAAACATGGCAAATAATTTTTTTCTCCTCATTCTTCCGATTTCCAATATTTTTCCCCCAAAAAGGAAAGAAACAAAAACCTTCTTGTCCAGACTAGTGCTTATCCAGTGAAGTTCTTGTATTTCTCTTCTTAGAGAAACTTTTTTAGCCAGAGTATATTTGTTTATTTTCAATCTTTAGCTGTCTTTGCCATCATACCTTCTCGATATGGTGATCAAATCTTACGTAGGAATAATAAATCATACATAGAGTGCCTCCAAAGTGGTAAACAACAACAAAAATCCCAGCTCTGTAATACTCTGGTGCAGAGTAACAGTTTAGATATTTCAAAATAAATATTCAAAAATTACACATGATAGAAATGTATATTTTCCATTCAGGAAACTGAGTTGATAGCATATCATCTACAAAGTAATAGATCTACTTCCTAATTAATTGTTTAAAAAAAGCTGCACATTTGTTAGGCACTTCCACTATATTTATCCATACTTGTCATTTTAAGAACCTTAAAGAATGCCAATATCAAAACCCACCAGTTTTAATCAGACTAAACAGTTCAGTCTTCCTTTCCTGTAGTCATTATAAAATCTTAATTTGTTTGAGAAAGGGCAAAGTGGCCTTTATTAATTTGGTCAGTGCTCAGGGTCATGCTTGTCAGCTGAATAAACATGAAAAGAAAAATATATTTATCTTCTAGTGGCTTTTCTTGGAATTTGAGTGGAGATGTTGCACTGTTCATTCCAGAGCAAAATAGGTCAACTCTTTTAAATATCCCTTTCTTTCCCACAACTCCAAAAGTACTAAGAAATCATGTTCCTGAAAATTAAATTAAGTACTGGATTTCCTATTAGTTGTGCAACAAGCTTAAGTCTGCAAAAATAAAATAAGCTCTACCTTCTGAATTTGTCTTGTAATCGGGTACTACTGTTCCAGTTAATGGAAAGTTAAAATACTTCAAAGTGGTAAATTCCTGTGGCTTTTAAAATCTGATCTCACTTGCAGAAGTAAGTAAACCCAGAGATCAAAGAGAACTGTCATACATTGATCTTTCTTTCTGAGGCTCTGCTTCTATAAATCCATAATGTTATAGAATGGGAAATGCAAAGCAAAACGTATCCCCTAGATGCACATTAGCTTCAGTTGTGCTCGTAACAGTGATTGGAAACCTGCTCTCTCTCTGTGAGTCATTGTCTTAGGTAATCTGCAAAGGTGTCATTTTTTATTTCTTCTTAACCCTTTCTGGCTCTGTTTGTGTTGGTACGTATTTGAGGTGTATACATACATAAGTAAAATCTTACACGGCCAGCCCTTGCCTTCTCCCCATTCCTTGTTAACAGAAAAATGTCCACTTTTACCCTGGGGATATATGTATATCTATCTCAAGGAATAGGTAAGGGCTGATTAACTAACTGCATTAATCTGTAAATGTGGGCATGTTTTCAAGTAATGAATAATTTTGCTATTTCCATGATTAAAATTCAGAGCAGATGATATAATAGTGAAGATGTGCTGAAGGTACTTGAACATCATGCACAAATCTAGGCCATTTTTAGGGGACTTTATGATGTAAATGATTATCTTTTTCAGTGTGTATGCAAATGAGCTGCTTCCGGGGGCTGTATTTCTTCTTTGACTTTGATCTGAAACAAGGAAATATTGATTGAAGTAGAAGAAAAATACTGTATAAAACTTCTGTGCTTAATTCTGCTTTATGCTGTGCATCAACAAGGGTACAGATTTTTTTAAGATTTAAAATTAATACTTTCTGTGCTAATCTCCCTTCCATCTTTCTGTGTAAGACTTCAGGATATAATTTCTTGAGCAAAAAACCTATTCTGGTAATTCTGAGAGCAATGTGGTTGGTTTTTTTGTGTTGGTTTTGGTTTTGTTGGTTTTTTTTTTGTTGTTGTTGTTTTTTGTTTGTTTGTTTTTGTTTTGTTTGGGTTTTTTTGTTGTTTTTTTGTTTGTTTTTTTGTTTTGTTTTGTTTGCTTGAGGCTTCAATATCAACTGGATTTTTAGTATAGCCATATATATTTGTAAGTGTTTAGATCTGTATCAGAATCCTTTCACCTTGGGCATTTCAAGTCTTCTGTATTGGCTCTTTAGTTTTGAACGACTATATTCAAAACTTTGAGTGATGGTCACAGAATCCCAGCTCTTTGCAGCATGAAGGGAGAGGGATTTTGAAGGATGGATGAAAATTCTCTCTTTGCAAGTTATAGTCTTCTGCCACTTGTCACTTTCTTTGTATTAAGTATTCCAGTCCCTTTTTGCATAAGGAACATTTTTTTGTGTCTTTGATGCTCTATATCTGTTCCGGTGCTTGCTCTGCTGAGTATGGCAGCACATTTCAGTATGTTGGCAGTTAACACAAAAGCCAACAGATGCAAGAGTCACAATTATAAATCATAAACTTTGTAACCCCAGCAGTGCTGTGTGAGCCAGTAACCATGGGCCTAAGCTCAGGCAATTGCAGTGGTCCTGTTGTCTAAAAATGTTGACATAATGTCCTAACATAGAATTCCTATGTGTTTGCTTGTCTAATTTTTTTTTACTAAATCAGACTGAAATCAAATGGTAAGGCCTGGGAACTGTATTCTGTCAGTTACGGTCCTGATAATAAATGGGGAGTGTTATTTTGAGGTACTAATGCTTTAGTGGCCTATTCCGATAAGTTTCTGGGCACCATTTTATTTGCAGTATGGACCATTATATACCATTATTTGCAGTATGGACTTCTATATATCTAGAATTCTAGATTTCAGGAGCTTTGTGTCATCTGGACAATATGGGCTTTCCTCTCTTAGGATTTTTGAGCAGGGGTTGATGTGAGCAGATGACTTTCATACTCTCCTGGAAAGCGAACAGCTTAGGCCTGACTGATGAACGAGCTTGCAGTTGTTAGCAAAAGAGAGCTTTCAGGTTCTCTGCTCTTTTAGACAAGCTGCTACTAAAGGCAGGATAGGAAGTATTAGGCAATTCATTTTTCATAATGCAAAAGAGGGAGCCATGGAGATCCCCCAAAAGGGTTGACTCTGGTGCATAAATCCAGTGCTTCAAAAGTGTAAAAGAGTGATCAAATAATTTCATGAAGAAGTTGACTCCTAGTATTTGAAGTTGATCTGTAAAACTGTTATGTTTGCATTTCACAGCTACAGGATACAATACTGATCATCAGTTTGCCATGTTTGCACCATGGCTTAGCAATTGTAATTTGTTCTGTGCTCTGTGCTAGCTGAAGTTTATTTCTAGTCTCCTAATGCGTAGAGGTAAACCATTGGCACTACTTAAGCCTGTATGATAGTGAAACAAACATGAGGTCGTGTTAGTAGACCAGCACACTTGATCAATATGATTTGTCTTTTCTTGACGGTAATGTGAAGTCGTAAAAACTCCCAAAGTGTACTGTACTTTCTGGTTGGTGGAACCCCTAACAGTAAAGCTTGGTCTGTATGCCTAATGGCATATTTTAAAATGCTGGCTGAGCTGTTCTTAATAAATGAAGCCCTAAGTGTTGTGGCCTTTTAACTGCTGTGAACCTAGGAGGGAGACTAACCATGGAATTGGCTGTCTAAATGCCAAGGTGTCTTCAGCTATCGTGGACTACGAAGGTGCAGCACTTCTTCCCTAGAGAAACCAGGGGAACTCTCCAAAAAGTGGGTAACAATAGAATTTAAGAAATAATTTTTTCCTAAAACCTTGCAAACTACTTCTGAATTGGTTTTAGGACTTCGGCAGTGAAAGTAAGAGAGGCATGCCTTCAAGATATGGGAAAGAAGCCTTGCTGAATTTCAGGGGTGTTCCTTTCATGTACTAAACCCCCTCATTACTTTTGATACTATCCTTAAGTATTATCTTTCACTTACTGTGATCTGAGTTTTCCCTTACACAATCTTCTGAAGACTCTTGGTGAGATGTTGAGGTAGGACTTGATAGCAATACTGCTGTCTCCCTTCTGTTTGCACTACATGTCTTCTCTTTGGGAGGGATGCAGACAGATCCTGCAAAGATCTTGTGGTAGAACAGAGTCTAGTGTAATCCATAGCCTGGGGATGAATATGTGCCTCCTTGAGCTGGCTTTTTGACACAGCATACAATGGTAGCATTTCTCCCGATGTTAAATACTGGCTTGAAATGAGAGGAGGAAGTGAGTGGATAAATTGAGCATTTTATTCTTTGTTTCTTTCATTCCTTCAAGTCTGTATATCTTGGGGGATGCAGCTGTCCAGTCAGTGTACTGTCAGGGCTTGGTTTTCCTGCTCTGCTCTGAGACTATCAGAAGGGAGGGAAAGGTCTGCCTTTCTCTAGTAACTGCAGTTGTGGTAAGCTGTTCAGTGACTTGGTGAACATGTATAGGCTCAGCAACTGCTACGGTGTCCAATAGGCTCATGTCCAATTGCCTGTTTTTCATTACTCTTTCATCTTGTCTGGAGAAGCTGGAATCCTTTCCTTCTCTGGAGTCAGATGGCTTTCCAAAATGGAACCAGCTGGAAGAGCTTGCTGATGTTTGGGCAGTTGTCTTTTAGGTAGAAGCAGAGGAGAATTTTATCAACAGAGACAGTTTTAGGACCCTTAAGATCTTGGTTTAAGAAAGGTTATACTGCTGAATTTAATGCAGACATTCTGCTGATCAGGCACTTTGAGATTTTTCTGTCAACATCATCACATTTCATCTAAACATTTTTGTGACTGGGCCGTTGGCTCTCTTAAAGGACCATTCTCTTAGTAGTGATGTTAACTACACATACTGCTGTTGTGAAGACACACATCCATCTGTTGGCTGGCAGGGACTGCAGCCTCACGTGTTGAACATCTCAGGATATCTTTCAGCAGTCTGTTCCTGAATATTTCCAGAACCTTAACTAAATGAGGAGAATGGGACAGAAATCTGAGATCAGATTTCTATTTTATGCTTCATTATAAAAATAAGTGGTTTAGAGACAGCGCATAACGAGCTGCATACCCTGAGGTCATTGTTCTGGAGATAAAACACCCAGCAGTGCCAGTCATCTTATGGGAGCAGTAAAGAGAAACATATCTACAATACAAACTAGAGAATAATGAAGACTCAAATGGTAGTATGAAAGTATAAAAAAAGTATTAAACATTAGGAAATTTGCATCGCTTCATTCCTGATTCTTCTTTGCCTAACAGTGGCCTTGAGCTGCTTCCTTTCTTGTACTTGGATTATTTCAAAATAAATATTCAAAAATTACACATGATAGAAATGTATATTTTCCATTCAGGAAACTGAGTTGATAGCATATCATCTACAAAGTAATAGATCTACTTCCAGATTAATTTCACTTCTGTAGTTATGGAAAGTAGCATCCACTGTGGAAGCATAGTGGTTACTTGTGAATATTCGTGCCAAAGAGCTTGAATGCAGTAGTGGATCCTGACTGAATCTAAGATGCCTGTAAAGAGGGACAGATGAGCTTGAATCAGGCAGGTAGGTAGAGGATGGAATTGCCTTTTCGCTCTTCTTGCTGATTCCCTTTGCTTCCTCCAGGCACCTGGGAAGTTTTTCCCGTGCCTGCCACTTTGGGGAAGGTATGAGTATGGAAACTCTGAACCAGGTGCCTGAGCTAAGGTGTTAGGAACTTCTAAAGATTACTACTTTTATGAAATGCTGTTAAAGAGAAAATATTTGTGGTATTTTTGGTTTGCTGCTTGAGTCAGGATTTCTACCAGTACTGTATTCCTTAATGAGGCTATAATATGTGTTTGAAACTACAGCCTGGTAGTAGCCTGGAAGAGATTTACAGTCCTTCACATTCTTTTGCAGTCATTCATGGAGAGTGCATTGTTTCATGTTAATCTGGTGTGACCTCCTGGTATGCTGGCAGTGTAAGATGTGAGACTGTAGGAAAGGCCATTTAATTGATAGTCTTTGTATGGGCCATGAACAAATATGGTTCAGCACCCCAAATCTTCCTGCATGCATATAGTTCTGCACCTTTGCATCTGCAAAAATAGATGAAGCAGTAGTGTTACTGGGCAGAGTATGGCTTGGAAATCTAAGTTAACAGCCTAAATATAAAGCATAATTTAGAGTGGTTGCATTTCTTATTAAGCAGATATGCTATTTGCGCTAGTTCCTACATGATTTTATAAAATAAGAATAGGCATGTGTGCATTTTGTATCCATTTTCTTTGTTGGAAGGTCTCTGATTTCACTGTCTTTGGACAGCACAGTGTACTTTAACATTAGAGGAAACAATTCTGGATCCTGTATTCCCTGGATAGGAAAGGACTGTGGAGGCAGTAGTCCTACAGAGTAGATCCCTAATTGAGATCTGGATACCTTGGTTTATGGCACAGCTGGATTCATAAAAAGGGCCTTGAAGTGTTTGGTATTATCAGAGTAGATCCCTAATTGAGATCTGGATACCTTGGTTTATGGCACAGCTGGATTCATAAAAAGGGCCTTGAAGTGTTTGGTATTATCAGAGTAGATCCCTAATTGAGATCTGGATACCTTGGTTTATGGCACAGCTGGATTCATAAAAAGGGCCTTGAAGTGTTTGGTATTATCAGAGTAGATCCCTAATTGAGATCTGGATACCTTGGTTTATGGCACAGCTGGATTCATAAAAAGGGCCTTGAAGTGTTTGGTATTATCAGAGTAGATCCCTAATTGAGATCTGGATACCTTGGTTTATGGCACAGCTGGATTCATAAAAAGGGCCTTGAAGTGTTTGGTGTTATCCTTCCTGGGGAGGAATGTGCTGCAGAAATGTTGCATGGAGTTACTCCCTCCTGAGTGACTTTGATAGAGTATGCTGCTGATTGATTAGACGCTTGTAGTCTTCAGGAAACCAAATACTAAAGCTATATTCTGCTAAATCTATTAGATACTTAAACAACATTATTATTATTATCATGCAAAATATGGTCTGTCTTTCCCAAATAGGTAAGGTAACATTCAAGTGTTAGCCAGAGGAAGCTTAGTGATTGCTGAAGTACAAATCAGTGTGGCATAGCTTTGAGATTCAAAGGTGTTTGCCCTCCTGTCCAAAAGCTACTTATTGTTACCAATCAGTTTTTGAAGTTGCTATGAAAATAAAGATGAGGTCACTGAGAAACCAATTTGTGTATCCC
The DNA here is from genome assembly GCA_013397175.1 of Platysteira castanea. Taxonomy (NCBI): domain Eukaryota; kingdom Metazoa; phylum Chordata; class Aves; order Passeriformes; genus Platysteira; species Platysteira castanea. Next base: position 424,058 of record VYXC01011197.1, on the reverse strand, counting down.
AGTTGCTGTGCTTTACCTATATTTTGATTCTAAATTCCAAGAGGGGAATGCATCAGGCATGGTTTAACCCCAGCTGATAACTAAGTATCACGCAGCTGCTCACTCACACTACACTTTCCTAGTGGGATGGGGGCGAGAATTGGAGAAAAGTAGAACACATGAGTTGAGGTAAGAACAGTTTAGTAATTGAAATAAGTAAAATACAGTAATAATAATCTTCATATTGGTTTAAGTTGATTCAATGTTTTTCTTTTTTGTGAAATAGTTTTATTAAATAACTTTTAAATTCAGTATTAAAGATGTCCAGTTAATACAGCAGCTGAACATCACTAAAAAACTGGGTTAACTCCCACAGTGATATGTAGTCACACAAGTCATAAATTTCAAAGCTTTTAGCATGGCATGTTTTTCCTTGTGGAATCTTGTTAGTATGGCTTAGCAAGATTGTTTTATTTGAGTATCAGGCTCTGATTTAGTGAATTACTGCTATCTATCAGAATGAAAGAAACCAACTAAAATGATGTGAAACTGTACTGTAGGTGATAAAGATATATCCAAAGGAGATTCTGTTTGTATATACAGATTAAACTAAAGAATGTTCATGATGTCATGTTAGATTATTCCAAATTTCTTCTCCTTATACTTGAGAGAGCCTGAAAAATTAGGTTGTGTGGTTTAAGAAGGAAGTTGTCTTGGGCCTTCTTTGTATGTATGAATGACATGTTTGGTGCCAACATGTCAACTGTTCAAATGAAAAAATGGTTGGTTTCCAGACAACTTTGACTCTGTATCTCGTTTTATTAGCCTTTTCATCCCTTATGCTGGCTTTCAGTACCTTAAAATAAAATGTTCATTTTTCAAATCTGTGCTGTTATATGTTTTAGAAACTTTAGGTTCTAAACCACAGAAAAGACAGTATCTTTGCCCTCTAATAGCTTTAATTAGTTTTCAAATTTTTAAATGGTAAAAATGCTTCCATATTTTGAAGCCACTGTGTGGAGTTGCTGTAGTTGATAATCTCTGTAACTGTACACAGATTAAAGGACTATGTGTGATTTAAAATTTCTGACATTGACTTGGACAACTTCTTTTGTTTTTTAAAAGATGTAGGGTTTCATTATTTTGAGTAAGAAGATGTAACCCTGAGAATACAGGATGAGGTATGGTGCTTACTTGAAATGAGTGCACAAAGCTGATTTACAAGTCAGTTAAAAGTCCAGCTGCCTTACAGGCAAGAGATACTGAGTAGTCCCTGATAACAGAAGGTGATCAACAGCGCTCCCCTTTCACTAGTGGAAAGTGCAAAGAAAGTTGAAGTAAGACCCTAACAGTGTGAAATATCATGGGTAGAATCGTACCTTATTTTTCACTGCATCAGGTTACTTTAGGAAAATATTATAAAACCCTTCTCATTGAGAGGTTACTACCGTCTTGGCAGACACTGTAGTGCTTCTGTGCTGAGTCCTACAATGTAGACATTTAAATGAAACTTGCATTAAATTACTTATGAGATTCATGGTGATACCAATCAACTGCTATAATTTAGTATACGACTAATCCTTGTAATTTAGAGAGTTTTAAGTCATACTGAACTTCTAAGGAACTGTGTATAAATCTCTGAGGTGATATGATCTATAAATAAATCTCTAAAAGCCATACATCTGCTTTTGCTGTTGATTTTAGATTTTCTGTATGAGGGTGAAGAAACCATAACAGCTCTAAACAGTAAAAAATGCCATTGTTGTTTAGTTTTGGATGCTTTTTACATGTCCATTTTGTCATTCCCTACACATATATACTAATGTCTGTTCTTTCAGATAAAATGTGTGATACATTCTGCTATCATTTCCTTGCCTAATGGGACCTAATATAGGATTTTTTTTAATCCAAGTAGAGATCTTTTCTTCTCTCAGCCATCAGTATAATTGTTTTAAATAGCTGCTTGTTTAATTGGAAAAGCCTGCATAAAAAAGACAGAATGAGTATGGGTAAATCTACTTAATAAGTGTAGGTTTTACAATGGAGTTGTTTAGAATGTATGGAAAGTTACTTGCTTAGATTACAAAAGAATTAAATAGAGGGGTGGAGTATTTAAAATGATACAGTGTCACCTGTCTGGTTACATTCTCACATGGTCTTCATGGTTTTTCCTAATTGTAGTACCGCTTAAAGTCATCAGACTAAAAAAAGAATAAAAATCTTCCTTAGGTCAGATAGTGTTAATAATCCCTTCTGGTAATGATAGACCTGGGTAAATAGTCTGAGACTGACAAATGGCAGCTTAGAGATGATTTGACATGCAGTGGAGGCACTTAAAATTACAAACATGGTTCTTGAGTATTATTCTTAACTGCAAATCTCTGCCAAAAGCAAACTGGGTTGTGCACATTGCACCAGATATTCGTACCCTCCTGATATTTTTTCTGCTAATTTTGCTGGTGAGCCTAAAGGAGAAGTTATCCCAATCTCTGAATTCTGTGTTAGATGATGAGGGCAAAACTATAAAGCTATCAAATAAATGCCTTATTCTAGTTCACTTTCAAACGAGTTCAGGAAAAAGGTTTTTCACGGCAGCTATTGTTCGGTAACTGCGCGTGCTGTCTTTCTCAGCACTGAACGGGAAGAAAGAGATCAAAAGGCCCTTGTCTGCAAGGTCTCTTGTGGCGAGGCTGCATTATTTAAAAACTTAGAGCGTGTTAAAGGCAAACTCAGGAAAAACCTGCATTTTCTGGATGTGTCTCTGCTGCTTGTTAAGCTTAATTAAAAAATACGAGGAGATACACCTACCGGTAATCATCACTAATTTGTGCTCAAGTTCACACATGCACATCACTGCTACATTGATCAAATAAAGTGTTTCTTTTCTCAATCAGACTGTAAATTAACAATGCAATCCCTTCACATAAATAATCTTGCTTTCATCCTGCATTGATTTATGGATCAACTTCAGCTCCATTACATGCTGAGAACCTTTTACTCCAAGCTCATTTCATCATGGGTTTCTCTCTTTTGTTTTGTACCTGCCTTGCATAAATGTGTTGTGATTCCCTTTGATACGTTATTTCTAAGGAAAGTGATGCTGAATTCGAAGCTTTATGTGGCACAATGGATTATTTAGTATTTTAATGGTCTAAATAAAGAATAATAAATTGAAAATATTTTTTTTTAAACTTATTATGTGTGAAGATTATATCCCCCATTTTTATGAGTGTTGAGATCCGATTTAAATTCAGAAGAGCAAAGAAAATTAAGTCTCTATGTATAAACTGGAAAGAATTTAGAAGGTTCAAAATATACCCAAAAACGAGATTAAAACCAAAGGAAGTTAGATGTTGATGCCAAAAAATTGATCTGTTTTATTTAATAGTAAAAGAGGCAGAGAGAAGGAAAGAGAAAAGAAAGAAAGAAAGAGAGAAAGAAGTGTGCGTGGGGGGTGCGGGCACAGGGAGGGGTGACAGGGTGGAAGCATATCAGCCTTTTGGGGTCCCAATGACGTCTCGTTGCTCCCCTCCATCTGGTCTTCTGGTGGTGAGGGTCCCCCGCCACCGCCGCCGCCACTCGCCGAAGAGTACAGAATCCCGGGGATCAATATACGCTTTGGGCAGGTGGGAACGCACACCTGCCTGCCCTCCAGGGGCCAGTTTGACACTGTCCCGTGCAACACTGAGGGGCTGTTGCACCATCTGCAGTGCTCTGGTGCAGGGCCTGGGGCCCCCTTTGCGGGAGGGGCTTTGATGGGCCGTGGCACCCCGTCTGTCCTTCACGTGGATGCAGCTTCTCCCCGGCTGAAGGGCCCTTCTGCTGGGTCCTCTGCTCAGCGGAGGATGGGCGGTCACTGCGT
>VYXC01011197.1:373333-420172 GCA_013397175.1 Platysteira castanea | reverse complement strand
GAGGGTCTGTGGCAGCTGATTGCCCTGGGGCCGTGAGCTCCACTCCTCAGGTGTTAAGTTTGTGCTCTGTGAATGTCCTCAGCCCTGAGTTGTTATTTTATTTTCATCATCGAGCAGTGTTGGGCCTGTCAGAGCCCCATTCAGGGTGTGGTGGTCTTCTCTGCAGCTTTTGTAATACAGTTTTAAAAGTCCTTCATGACAATGTTTAAGTCATAAACTATAATATTTCAGTCTCTGACAGTAAGGTACTTGTGAATTGCTGTGACTGGAATGCCCAGTTATACTTAATATTGTTTACTAGTTCTTAACACAATTCTTACTAGAAAGGTGCATTTCAAATGTGTTTTCCATTAGTCAGAGGAGTAAGTTAATGAGTAGGAATTCTGTAAGTTGCTGAGAAGGTCCCTCAAACGCTGTAATATGCTCAAGAAGCTCTTGCTGTGCTTGAAACAATGGTTTTTCAGAGTGGTTTGTTATGGGGAGCTGCTCAGTGGAACCAGGAATGTTTCAGCTTGCATTTTTATTTTTAATTTTGCTGTAACTGAGGGAAAAGTGAGACCTAATTGAGCATGGATGGAGCAGATAGACTTGAATAAACAATTAGTTTTCTGAGGCTTCCAATGTGATAGAATAAATGAAACCTTTATAGGTAGTCTAGGAGCTCATTGGTGAATGTGAATGGAAATAGATTTTATAAAGAACTAAACTGCTTTTGCTTCATTAGTATTCATGGTATAACCAAAAAACCCACACCACACCACCTCTTTCCAGAGTGTATATATATTCTCCTCTGAATTATTTTTTTCCATGAGACAAATGATGATGGTGTCAACAGCTGATGAAGATGAATAGGCTTCTTTCTATGTATTTCAATTTTTTTTTCATTTGAAAGTGACTTTGAAGGTTAGGTTTTCTAAATTTTCATCCTGCTAGTTAAAGAGCCAGAAAAAAGTCTTTTTTAAAAATCTGTGTATGAGCCAAAGCATTGGAGAAGTTTGAAAAAGGTGTGCGTGTGGATGCCTTCATATGCACAGAGCANTCTGTGAATGTCCTCAGCCCTGAGTTGTTATTTTATTTTCATCATCGAGCAGTGTTGGGCCTGTCAGAGCCCCATTCAGGGTGTGGTGGTCTTCTCTGCAGCTTTTGTAATACAGTTTTAAAAGTCCTTCATGACAATGTTTAAGTCATAAACTATAATATTTCAGTCTCTGACAGTAAGGTACTTGTGAATTGCTGTGACTGGAATGCCCAGTTATACTTAATATTGTTTACTAGTTCTTAACACAATTCTTACTAGAAAGGTGCATTTCAAATGTGTTTTCCATTAGTCAGAGGAGTAAGTTAATGAGTAGGAATTCTGTAAGTTGCTGAGAAGGTCCCTCAAACGCTGTAATATGCTCAAGAAGCTCTTGCTGTGCTTGAAACAATGGTTTTTCAGAGTGGTTTGTTATGGGGAGCTGCTCAGTGGAACCAGGAATGTTTCAGCTTGCATTTTTATTTTTAATTTTGCTGTAACTGAGGGAAAAGTGAGACCTAATTGAGCATGGATGGAGCAGATAGACTTGAATAAACAATTAGTTTTCTGAGGCTTCCAATGTGATAGAATAAATGAAACCTTTATAGGTAGTCTAGGAGCTCATTGGTGAATGTGAATGGAAATAGATTTTATAAAGAACTAAACTGCTTTTGCTTCATTAGTATTCATGGTATAACCAAAAAACCCACACCACACCACCTCTTTCCAGAGTGTATATATATTCTCCTCTGAATTATTTTTTTCCATGAGACAAATGATGATGGTGTCAACAGCTGATGAAGATGAATAGGCTTCTTTCTATGTATTTCAATTTTTTTTTCATTTGAAAGTGACTTTGAAGGTTAGGTTTTCTAAATTTTCATCCTGCTAGTTAAAGAGCCAGAAAAAAGTCTTTTTTAAAAATCTGTGTATGAGCCAAAGCATTGGAGAAGTTTGAAAAAGGTGTGCGTGTGGATGCCTTCATATGCACAGAGCATAAATACGTATTTCCATGCATTTGTCCTGGATTTCTTGACCTGTAAAAAAGGATTATTTAAATAATTAAGGATGAAAATTCTACCTATAGTGTCTAAAATATCAAAGTTTTTTTCAGTTTGCTGTGTAGCTAATTCCTGCTTTCACTGAGAAATTAAGGAAATACTCAGTGTGGCTAGTTTAATATCTTAATCTAGAGCAAAGCATAGTGAATAGCTAATGCTACTAATGGCTCTGCATATGATAATAAGAAAATAAATACAGCCATAGAAAACTGAAGAACAAAAAGCTACCAAAGAGGTGGCTTTATCCAGGGGAAGGTAAGAAAATAGTACTTCATCACAGTATTAATAGGTTTTGTTTAAACTTGCTGGTTCCTACTGTTTTAGCTGAAAACTTTGTTGACTTTGTTCTCTCCCACTTCTTAGATAAACCAGCGAAAACAAAACAATCCTCTGAAGTGTGTGCTTAGTGTTAGGAAGATGTGATTTTTTGCAACTGCCAGGTAGTTTCTTTGTGGGGACACAGCGGGTGTCAGCCACCACTGCTCCTCAGCGTCCATGGGCCTGCTGGAAAGGATCAGGACTGCTGCATTGATGCCTGTTCCTTAAATCTGTGGTGTCTTATTATGTCTGAAGTGATGTGTGTGTGTGTGTGGTTTTTCTTCTGCTGCAGGTTTCCAGCTCTTGTCCCTTTGCCCCAGCAAAGGTGTTTCCCAGACCCCAGGAGCTACCCACCAGGTTTGTGGTTGGGTTGTGTCCTTGACTTCCCCCCACACTGGATCAGGGGTGCTTCTGCCAGCTTTCTTTAGCTGCCTCCTGGCTTCTCTCTGGGTCTTTGGCAACAGGCAGATGTGGCAGTAGTCACAGCAAATTTCAACACCACGGAATGCTTTTTCCTGACAAGATGGCCATCAGGACAGGGGCAGGAAGGGAGTATCCTTCCTGCTGCATAGTGGTGGCACGCACTGCTGCACATCTGGGCAGCTAAGGGTAGGTTTTCTTTTTTTATCTTCTCTTGTCAGAACCCTTTTAAAAACTGTGGAAGCGAAGGTAAATGTGCATGAACATGCTTCCTGATGCCCGAGCAGTGCTTAGAGGAGCTGTACCACTGCAGAAAGTGGGATTTTTTTTTTCCCCAGATGGTACCCTTGCAGCAGAGCTGAGTGGGTTTGGCAGACCCCTGGGACACTGCTCTCTGTTTTCATGCTTTTTTTTAGTTCACTTCTCAAACAGACTTCCTCACAGAATCTGCTATGTTGGATCTGGTCCCTCTGTGTCTTTCCTAGTAGGGCTGACCTGTTGAGCTGCTGCAGCTTCATCCTGGCTAGCAGCCTGTTTGTGATGCTTTGACTTCACTTTTTTGAGAGTGCTGACAGTTTTTCCTAGTTTGGAAATGATATTTTTTGGCAGAAGCAAAAGGCCTTAGCACATCATGTGCATTCCTGAGAAGATACCTATATGATTGTCAGAATAAAATAACAAAGGGTTGATGTTACCCATAAGTAAAGTGCCCTGTGTGATCCCTTTTAACCATGGGTTAACTGTATTTATTTAGAAGTCTGTTCTGGTTTTTGCTCTTGTTTTTAGGTCCTGATACAATGTCTGCAGAACCTGCTGTTTGTTAATCTTTTGATGTTTGTTAAAGCTGAGTGTGTAAATCCAAGGAGACTGAGGGCAGGCTGAGTTATTGGAGGCAGTGTCTTCAATACAAATACTGTTGCTTCCTTTGTTTCCTGGGAAGGGAGCAGTCTATCTCTGAGTCTGTATGTACAGATGCAGCACACAGGAGGCTTTCAAGAGCTGAAGGACTCTGCCATATTGTAACAAAACTGTTCCATCTTAACAAGGGTAAAGTAATAATTGGCTCAGATAGCAGTGTGCATGCATATTTATAGGCCACTTTTTGGCCTTGTAGAATACTGTAAAGGCTGTGCTTCATTTTCTGTGCAATCATGTGTAAATACATTTCTGAAAAAGCATTGGATGCATGCTGATTTTCTTTTAACATAGCTAGCTGATACTTCCAACTTGTCTGGGTTGTATTTATTTGCTTTTAATTGACCAGACATCAGATATGTTTTCAAGAAAAATACAGTTGTTTTAAATGTGGATTTGCATTTCTGGAATGAGTGGGAAGGGGTAGCAAGATAATGTGGTTATGTCTCTATTGATCCTTAGCAGAATTCTTAAAATGTTTCTCTACTACCTAGGATAGGATAGGTAAGATGCTATGGAAAAACATTATGACTTCATTTGCTGATTCTCTTTATTTATGCAACACCACGTGTTCAGCGTAATAAACTGGACAATTTTGAACAGTGACTTTAGTTATAGGCATTATGTTTCTGCATATATGTGGGACGTAAAATCCATAAAGATAATGGTTAGAAATGATGCTTTGTGAATTGCAGAGCTTTACTGTGGGTTTCTTTGCCTTGGTTAGGACATGTTTGCAGTGCCAATTGCAGGTTGCAGTCGTGTAAATCAAGTGTTGCTGTATGAATGATTAGCAAATTTGCATGTAAACAAGGCCTTTTCTGTCTCTAGTCCTTTTCAATCCACAGTGAGCCTAGACTGACTTTCTGTCAGTGCCGTAGCTGATGGACTAGTGTTGCTGTCCTAACAAGGAAACTGGAGGTCATGGGACGAAGTGAGATACTCTAAGGCTTGAAGTCTAGGACTAGAATGACAGATGCTACTAGGCTGGAGAACTAGTGAGATCTTTCAGCCCAAGCTGAACAAGACCTTTCCCGTGGAAAGACAATGCTGAATTTAAGAAATGTGGGATAAATAGTCACCTTCCTTCTTGATCTGTGGTGGTGGAAAAAACATCTGCTTGTTTTTGAGGAATTGTGGTAGGAAACAGGGCAAGAAATTAGATCTTTCCTGTCCATGGAAATCCTTGTGGCCTGTTGAGTCTTCCTTTGTATCCACTCTTCGCCTTCATTATCCATGGCTTCTTGGAAGTGGTGCTAGTTTTTGGAGAAGTTTCCTTTTATCTCTGTGTGGTAAGTGATTTGTGGTTCTGTGTTCTGCAGAGGCTGGTCTGAGAGCTGTGAATATTCAGAATAATTGCATAGTTCTCCAAACCCTACTCAAAACTAAGGTGGATTAATATTGCTTGTGGGTAAAGGGAATGTGGAGTATTTCAACCATTGGCTGATTTAGTTGGAACTGCTGACAGTCTTGTTCAGTTGATGTGTTTGATATAGGTTTGTGGATGCTCATAGCCCTGGATTGCTCAGATTGCACCTGCAAGCAGAATCCTTCAAAAGCTATTGTCATTGTGACCAGAAGCAGTGGACTCATGTGTTGCAGACATGATTTACTGCAGGACGTCTGTGGAAATTTGGTTGCACCTCTGCTTGTGATGGTACTGTAAGACAGACTTCTCTGGTATCTATACTACACCACTGTAGCATTTCCTCTTCAAGTCTAATTTGGTTCTACTGAGTTCTTGTCAAGCATCCGGAGTAACTAAACTGCACTATGCTCTTAATTGACTAAAATATATTTTAAAATGAATTCTAAGATGCTTTTGGAAGGTATGATCCTATCTGTTAATAAGATTATATTGTGTTGCTCTCTGTGTCAATGCAGCTAAACAAAACTCATGTATCTGTGCCAAATGTAATTAGATTTAGGGAGAGTATTTAAATGATAAGAACATACCTCTCCCCTGTGCCCAGCTGAAGTAAGTTTGTATAGCTTGCCTCAAAAGAAATACTTTGCTGGGCTGTTGTGTTCTAGCAACTGTGCTTAAAATGCTTGCAAAGAAGCCAGACAGAGGCAGCGTGCTGAGAGGAACCCAGTGTAAATAACATGAAGAAACAGACTGATTTATATCAAAGCAGACTACTAGGAGCATAAGAGGTTAATCACTGTTGAACTAGTGGTGGGTCTTGGCACTCTTGCTTCTGGCATAGCTTATGTTTGAAGATGCAAGAGACAGGAGGGATTTGTAAGGTTTGTGAAGCCATGCTCCTGTTAAGCATTTAACTTTACGATGAGAGTTTTACTGAATGGCTGAATCTCTCTTCAACATCAAGGAGGCTTCTGTACTTTTGTCTGCATAGGACTGGAGCCTGATGCTTTCTCACTTCTTTAAACATCTGTGATTTGGCATATTTCTTGACAACATACTTATTAGAGTAATTTTCTTTGGGGACTTCGGGTTGATAATGGAAAAAACCCTAAACAGTAAAACTACACCGGATATTTTCTGCCTTTGATGCACTATATGTGAGAGTTTTCAGGTAATGCATCTCTTATTTTGGATTTGTGCCTGACTGGGAGAGATGTAAAATGAGTGACAGTGCACAGCCCTTTTATGGAAACTTTAGGACTGAATATGCATATAGAGCATGATCTGAGGTAGGGAGAAGTTGTGCTGCATTCAGGAGGAAGAAATGGAATAGGTTAATAGAAGCTTAATAGCTTAATAGAACATCTTTGTTCATATTTTTTAAGACTGAATACTTGACCAGTATTTCTCAGTTTCTCTGGGAAGTAGAAATATTGCCTGTGGAGCAATTGGGGGAGGTTGGAAGTGAAATATTTTGGACAGTGAAACCATAGTGGGTGTTGCAAGAAAAAGTGGAGCTGATCAGACGAGTTCAGTTCTCATTTCAATTTAATTTTTACTGGAAAAAGACACTCCATGTTGCAACAGATCTCAGCAGCCCAGAACAGCTTATTTTCCTTATCCTGGTGTTATCAGTGTGATTGTGTTCTCTTAGCTTCATTCACCTTGTACCATGAATTTTCTCTCCTGAAATGCATTTTCTTTCTTACTGCCTCACTCCTCATTATGTACTCGGCTCAAATTGTGCTCCTAAACACTGATGCAAGGTCTTATTTTGAATCAGTTTTCATGTCCTTAATTTTCATAAGGACATGGGAGCTGATGTGCTTGATGTGACTATTTGATGATATAATTATCAAGTAGAGAATTCATTCTAGCTTTAGAATAAATACATGATGGTAGATAGGTGGATTTAGTGCTACTGAGGTTTTAAAAAATATTAGTATAATCCTTTCTGAGTAGGTGAGCTGTTAAAAGTCCATAGTACAGTATGGGAATAATTTTCTTCAGAGGCATGTATCTGATTCTATTCACACAGAAAATGAATAGTTTGAAAATACAGAAAGAAATGGTTTGAGAACAAATTGATTCCTATATAGCTGGAGGAGACTACCACTCAAATTCCATCCATGTTTCTATAGGATCTCTAAATCTGTGTGTAGAAGTGTATGGTAAGGATATTTTGTTATTCTATAAACTATGTAGTTTTTAAACCATTCTCCTCTAATAATACTCCCTCTTCCTTTTTGTAAGGTTCATAGGCGTGAGGGGAGCAAATAGGGTTTTGTTAAAGCTGCTATCTCCGAAATTTTACAGTGCTTCTGTAGAAATTCATCATACCTATGACATAAGCAGGCAGATTTTTATATTAAATGTATGGAAAAATAGACTGGAAGAAGTAAATGTTGTAGAGCAGTATGTTCTTCATAGGTTGGTGTTTGCTGTGTGCTTTCTGTCTTTCAAAGTGCCTTTGTTGAGAAGGTATTATTTAATGTTGGGGGAGGGAGGCTTTTAAATAAGTTAACTATCCATGCATTGTGAATATTAACAGCAGAGACTGGTGGCGAGATGTGTACTGATTAAAAATCCCTCTCTAAGCAGCCTGTATACACTCTAAGGCTGACTTAACCCTCCTTGTACTTTAGATACACGGCACTCAAATACACTTGTTTTCACAGTGTTCATTTTTCACTGTTTTCATTTTTTAGCTGAAAAAACCTGCCCTCTGTTTTCCTAGTGCTCCTGAGGTCACTAACATTTCTTTTCAAAGAAATGAAGTATTGAGAGAAGGGTATGGCTGCAGCCTGCGTGCAGTCATAAGACAGTGGGCAGAGCATGGGATAGCCAGATCTTTGAGGTGTAACCTGAGGATGTTACACCTTGTGTGTCTGTTGGAAACTGCCTGCAGGGATACAGCTATTGCATTCCTTGCAACTTGCTGTCAAGCAAATTTGACTGATAAAAATGGGAACCAAACCCTGGTTATCTCGTTGCGCTTGCATGCCATGCAACATCAGCACATGTCCATATAGCTAGTAAGTCTGAAGTAAATACCAGTAGAGTGATAATTGTGGATGGGCAAAACTGAGTGCTGAGTAGAAGCAGCTTAAGTAAAATTATTTTAAATATCTCTCATAGAATTTCAGCTGTCCTCTAGATAGTTGCTTTAATATTGTCCCATGCACAGCGGCATCTAATCTGTACCTGGCAGGATGCACAATCTGAACTCTCATGGTGTTCAGGCTCCCAGGAGGTCTTTCAAATAACTATTAACAAGTTTGAGTAAGTCTTGCTATTAGTTATTTATTTGAATTTGGTATAATCTTCTTACTGAATGATTGTAGTGTCTTTTTGACTGAATTAACCACTTTGTAAAATTTGAATATGTAACACATTATACACCTTCAGAATCAGATTTCTGTTCCAAGGAAGCAGGATCTAATGTTTTCTGTTGGTTTCCTTGGACCTGAATGCTCTGCCTGGCAGGATGGAAAGGCAGTTCTGTTGAGGGCAGAAAGCCTCTTCATCTGCTGCAAAGGCTTTTGCTTGAAGTGAGGTCTGAATGGGGGCTATAAAACCCCTCTAGTTCTGGTACATGTTGCTGTCTATTCTTTGAGAATAGCACAGGAAGGGAGCTTGTGAGCCTGGATACTTTCTGCAGTCCATTTCTCTCATATTTCCCAGGCATCCAGAGCTGTTATGTCAAGGCTGTTACAGGGTATATGCTTGTCTACTCTTCTTGGTTTTCTCCAATATGAGTTAGAATGTACAGACTCCTGTCAAATACACATTCTACCTGCTCTTAGGTTATTTTGGCCCTTTGAAAGCAAAAGTGACACTTTGGGTAGCTTCCAGATACGCTTTGTTGATACACGTGTAATTATTCCTGTGAAGCAGGAGTTGGCCTCAATATGAAAATGCTAAATCATATTGTTTCTTTGTTGTGTTAGACCTTATAAATGTCTTTTGGTGTGATAGAGTCACTTAGCAACAAGGGGGCAAGAGAATGCTGGCAGGGCATTGCTGTTAAAACTATGAGCTAATGGGGGCTAATACTTAAACTGTCTTAGCTCTCAAACATCATAATTTTCTGAAGCTGGGAAAGCATCTTAATTACAAGTTGAAGACCTGGATGGTACTATGCTGCTCTGTACTACAGCACTGTCTTAAAATTTCTTCTGAAACCCTGAAAGCTGTGAAAATGGAGCACAGCTTAATTGGAAATAATGACTTTAAATCAGACTGCATGTTGTGGAATGCACAAGTCTATTAATTGTGGGAGTCACTTGAACAAACACAGAGGTTGAATCCCTAGTTAAAAGGGGGAAAGATGAGAGGATGGAATATGCAAAATTCTGTTATGTTTGCTTAAGTGCTCATGTGTAGGGAGCTTAGTGCATGTATTGATTTTTTTTTTCCCCTTTCTGTCATTTAAAAGTTTGATGAACCTTAGTTCAGGAAAAATGAGATTTAAAATGTGGTTCGTTACTTTGAAGTGTGAACCTGTTTTAAGAAAGAGCATGAATTTTTGCCAGTAGCTCACCTAAAGTCATGATGGGATCATGTCATCTTCAGATACTTGGACTAATTTGGAGGCTAGAACTAAAGAATCTCTGGGCTACACCCAGTCTATAAGCAGTTTGAGTATTTGCTTTTGGACTTACATGAAAGACTCTCAAAATGACATTTTTTTAGAAGTCAGCTGTTGTCAGTAGCCTCCTTTTTAAAAGAGTAATTTGTATTTAATTTATAAATTCACCCTGCAAGGTATCTTAGAAGTTGTAAATACAAATATTTGTGATATGCCTGTGAAAGATAAATAGTAACAATGGTTAAGTAAACGTTCTTTGTGACCCCAAAACCACTCATTTTAGAAAATGGCTAAAGGCATGGGCAGTGAGTTAATCAAATACTTCACTGTCTATTACGAACATGAATGAGCCTTAATATACTGAAGAAGCAGAATCAGAAATCAATTGCATTTCTTGATGTTTTAGGAGTGTATATACACTTCCAATGAGCTGCAGATTTGATTAAGGAAACCTTTAAAACAATCCCCAAAACAAGACTATCCTGAAATATCAAATACATAGGGGACTAAACATGGGATTCAAAATGCTTTGTAGGGAAGACAGCACATTGCTGTGGGATTAACTGTAAGCAAAAATGGGCTTTGCTGTGCGGCTTCATCAGTGTTTCTGGTGACCTTAACTCCTTCCTTTCAGTGGACAAAGAAGATGAAGGAGTCAGGTATGCAGGTGATGTGTGGATTTTCTGGCTGGTAAGTCTTGGTACATGAACTGTAAAAATCTAGGACTTAGATGTGCTTGACTTCCTAAAAAATTGTAGTGCGAATTAGGGTTTAAATGTTGCAGAAAAAAAATTTGAAGGGTTTTTCAAAAGAATGACACCATGTCACTGCAGCGCTTTTAAGGAGAAGGATGGCTGTAAAACTTCTTCTACTTTGTATACTTGCAAACCCTGTTTTTTTGTACTTTCTTTGTATTTGCTCACATGCATTTTGTGTTGTTTTTGTGGATTTAGTCAAATGTTGAGACATTAGATGTATTGTCAAGACCAGGCAGCTAAAATGTTGCGTGGGAATGATGACAGGAACCCAGTTTGAAGAACAAGAATCTGTATTTCCACTTAACTTCAAAGTCAGTGTAAATGAATGCTTCTTTTATAAACAGGATAACTTAATTTTTTTCTCACTGGCGTTGATAAATCTGTTTGTTATTATTTCCCTGGACTGGGCAGTGGTTTACAGTTTGTTGATAGTGCAGTGCCATCTAGTGACTGCCGACACGGATGTAGGGAAAAATTGTCAAAGAAAAAGGTTCAAGGAGCAGGTTGCTACCTGGAGTAGGTTTCCAGATCAGGTGGTTCACAACTGCAGAAAGGCTGCTTTATGGAAGGTTGATTAAGCTTAAGTATGATCCTTTGTACCTTGAGAGGGGACCTCTATAAAAAATGCTCCTTGTGTGCAAGTGGTTGGAGGTGGTGTGAGCTGTTCAAGAAGAGGATGGCTTTCTTACACAGCCAGACACAAATCTGGCACTTGCAAAATACTTCTTTTCAGTTAGCAAATTAATTACCTGAAGATCTTTGGGATCTTTTTTTCCCAAATGCTATTATAATCTTTAGTTGTAGACATTTTTCTTTCCATGAAAATAAGCATTTTAAACAGTATAGTTACATATTGTTTTTCTGTTTCTTTGCAGCTTGATCACATATTATCACCCCCACCTATGCCTTTCCGAAAATCCAGCAGTCCTGAAGTGTCTTCTGGCCTTGGAAAGTCTCCTAAATTTAAGAGGCAGTTGAGTGAAGATGGGAGACAGCTCAGAAGAGGAAGCCTTGGAGGAGCTTTGACTGGTAAGTAATGCCACCTGGAGATTTAGCACCTGTGGAGCTGATGGCACCTTGACCCCTGGTGTTTGCCTTGTGGCTGAACTCATTAGGGGAGGTGTGAACTCCATCTGGAGTTTCCACAAATCTCTTCCACATAGGTTCCCTGACAATTAGTGAGATGAGTTGTGTTTGAGGTTCTGCCTCTATGGGCTGGTGATAGGTGGCCAAGCACAGCCTTAAAATGATCCTTGTCTTGAAATTTTCATGACTGTGGCATTTATTTTGTTGACTCATGTGCATCCATCCATGGGATCACATATATCTTCTTTCCTCAAGGAGCTCAAGTACACAGATCACAGAATCACAGAATGACCTAGGTTTGAAAAGACTTTTGAGATAACAAGTCCAACCGATGACCTAACACCTCCTCATCAACTAAACCATGGCACTGAGTGCTATGTCCAGTATTTTTTTAAACACCTCCAGGGACATTAACTCCACCACCTCCCTGGGCAGATGATTCCAGTGCCCAATCACTCTTTCAGTGAAGAATTTTTTCCTGATGTCTGACCTAAACTTCCCCTTAAGCTTAAGACTGTATGGTCCCTTTAGGCTTGATTTCATTGAAGAAAAAGCAATTTAGCCTCATTTATGTGGTGGACTACTCACAGGGGAAGAACAGCATTACCAGCTAGCCACAGGCTGTGGGCTGCAGCTTCTTTTCTGTGGAGCCATGCAGAGGTAGCAGGATGCTGAAGCGGGGCTCAGGCCCTCCCTGCCCCGGTAGCATCTTGTAGTTACTAGGTACTGGTATTGTGACTGTTTACTGGGAGCTCTGTGGCTGTGATGGTCACTGAAGAGTGACTGGTTTTGATTATGGAGCAAATTGAATATAAAAAAATAGGGACTTCGTGTATTTCAAGAAAAATAATTTTTAAATTCACTAGAATTTGAATTAAGTATGTTCCTAAATGCATAATGGTTAGTAGTTTGAGGAATTCGTTGCACTTGGGGAGAGGGACAGTAGATTTCAGTAAATTTACTGGAAGATAGAAATTTCACAGAATAACAGAATATGCTGAGTTAGAAGGGACCCACAAGGATCCTAAAGTGCAACTCCTGGCCCTGCACAGGACATCCCTGAGAGTCAAACCATGTGCCTGAGAGCCATGTCCAAATGCTTCTTGAACCCTGTCAGGATTGGTCCTGTGACCACTTCCCTGGGGAGTCTGTTCCCGTGCATGACCTCCCCTGAGTGAAGAACCTTTTCCTGATACCCAACCTAAACCTCCCTTGTTTCAGCTTCACACTATTCCCTCAGGTCCTGTCACTGCTCACCAGAGATAAGAGGTCAGTGTCTGCCCCTCTACTTCCCCTCATGAGGAAGTTGTTTTATCTGTCCAAGTGATGTCGATTGATATTAGAATCAAGCACATGAAGTTCAGGTTAGAGGAAGTTGAAATGGTGTTTACTTGAGATAGGACTGTCCTCTGTCTCTAAATTCTGTGCAGTGTTCAGAGCTGTTTTCACCTGGGGATGTAAAATGTTTCCACAGTGGACAGAGCTGACTCTTGTGCAGTAAGTGTCTGAAAAGTACTTTCAGAGTATTTACTTTTCTTACTTCCCTCCTAGCCCTTTCCCTAACGTTTCCCTGGAAGAAGCTCCAAGAAGTTATTGCAATACCTCTTTTTGTATTCACCAGCTTAAGATCACCTACAAGGCTTCTGGTAAATGACAAATAATTTTATCCTAAGGAACCTTAAGGAACCTAAAGGACTTAAGAAATTGAATTCTTTATGTGAAGGAAAAATAAATGCTACTACAGGAATTTCTTGTTTCATGTCATCACATAGTCGTTGCTCTGATTTTTAGTGTCACTAGAGTAAGATTGGTCATTTCCCTTGCAACTTCATTTTTATCATTAGTTGTTAGGAAGTTGTTTCAGAAACAGTGTAAGAGTATTTGTGATCCATATGGGCTTTCCTGAAAGGTAGGTGACCTGCAGCAGACAAGTGTCAATTTTGGTAGCCATTTCAGTAAACTCTCTGGCAACTCTGGAGTGTTACAGCTCTGAAAGCTTGGAGTGTAAACCAAACTACAGTTTTACTGAAACTAAAAACTGCCAGCATACTTACTATTTCAGCAGGAGCTGGTGTGTTTTTTTAATTCTGTTTTTGTTTAACTTTAAAGTGGAGTGGTGGTCTTTAAAAATTGATCTTTGCCATATAAGCTGTGCAGATAAAAAGGAAGAAGACAGCCTAATCAAAAACAAATGTAGCAATTGTGCTCTGCTGTCATAGTCTATAGTCTTTATGCTTGAATTACTGCTTGAGGCCTTTATAAAGGGAAATGGATATGCTTTTTGTCTGCATGCAATATGTTTTGCAGGGTTTCATGTCAGGATTTGAGAATATAGTGTGCAGTGATGTTAAACTGCTTTATTACTAATGCACTTTAAATGAACCTGAATACCCTTGGGCTTTGGTATCTAAAAATAATTTAAATATTTTAACAGCTTTCATGATACTGATTAAATTAATCAAACTCATTCTATGACAGAAAGTTCTTTATATTCTTTTGGGATATTTTTACAAGTGTTTTAAAGAAACGACTACAGATAGAGAACTAATTCCTAGAGTTGTTTAAAATGTTCAGTAATCTGAAGATAATAATTTCAGTGTTGCTTTGTTCATGTATTTACATACCTTTTCTTACATACTGAAGTTTTGGGGTTTTCTTGCATTTTTTTAATGCTCAAGAGTGGTTTGCTGCTCTGGTTTGAAACTATAAGAATCACAGTGTCATATAAAAAAAAAAAAGGAAGAAGTGGGGCACAAGAAATCCTGCTTTTAAAATGGTGAGCTGACATGTGCTTTGTGAGGGATTACTTCTGTGCTCACACATTCCCTCCCAAATTTCTGTTTAAGTCTTACTGTTTCTGGAAAAATATTCCTGGTCTATAAAGGGGGAAAAATATTTGGAGGCTTGTAATTTGAGAAAGTACTTAATCTTTAATAGCACTATACACTGATTACTGTCTTCCTTTATTCTTTCTTCTCTTTTGTTACTCTTAATACGCCTTTAAGTGCTAGCTTAACAGTGGGCATCAGTTCATTAGAAAATAGTGTGGAAGAGTATCTTTGAAATTATTTACAGTTCAGTCTCTGCATCTGTTGTTAACAAATGGTCAACAAAATGGTCAAACCCTCAAATACATTAGGTGGGAGTAAGTGAAGCAGGAGACATGACTCCTAGCTTGCAAATATGCGGAATATTCTTAATGCTGATGCATGTTGCTCACTCCAAATGTTAGAAAAGTGAATTGCACTTTGTGTGTTACTTTCCCTTTTCTTTGGCTGTTAAAAACACAGTATTATTGAGCCATAGAGCATAAGCAGTATTAACAATGAAAACAAACAAACCAATATTTGATTGTTTATATAAAACAGGATAGTTCAATTCCTGTAGGGCTGAATACTATTAGAGGTAAATAGATAGAGGTTTTATCTCTGAGACGAGATCCTAAATAAATGAGTTTATTGGGCTTTATGGGAGGGAATAATGTTATGCAGGACATATGAGAAGAAATAAAATCTATATTGTTGCAATATATTGAATGAGACTTGTAAAACTTGAAGGATTACACTTACTGAGAACCTACTACACTGAATTGGCTGAAGTAAATTACAAAATTCTTTATATATGAATATGAGAAAAATTGAGAATGATGTAATGGGTCTTTCTGGTGGGAAATTGACAGAAGGGAGAAGAGGGTTGGAAACCTGCAGCGGTAGGATAGAAACTGAAATTATTTTTGACACAGCTACAGGGAAACTGGAGCCAAATACTTTCCTGAGTTGCACAGTTTTTAAGCAGTCCAGTAACCACGTGTTTTCAGTGACAAGCAAAGAATGCTTTTCCAGGTAGAAGAAAAATGAAATCAATGTTTTTGAGAATAAACCTACTATTGCTTTCTGTTGAAAATTGCTACAGAGCCACTAATTAAAGTTTGTCCAATAAAAGAAATGAATACTGGTTCCTGGAGACATTATGCTACTATATTTTGGAAAAGTCTCTTCAATACAATTGTTGCAACAGTGTTGCTTTCTTTAATCTTTAGTGCCACGGAAGAAGACTTCTGGAAAACGGAGACTGACTTTGGAATGAAAAGAGTCTATAGCATGTGGCCTGCTATTAGTCTAGGAAATCTGCTTTAATAGTTCTTGTTGTGAAGTGCTCACAGTCCTGTTTAATAGAAAGACAAGATGAAAAATAGTATTTCATAACTGTGGTTGCTAAACATAAGCATTCATGAGATAAAACAATCTCAGAGCAAAAGAATTTGAATGTAATTTATGACCAATTACTCTTTTAATTGTAAAGGTCGTGTTTCCAGCAGATTATAAAGTTTTGGGTAACATAATCCCTTACACTACAATCAGTATTCACCTTTTTCTCTTCTGCTGTGTCCTAACTTCTCTCCTGCTCCAGATTCCCCCTTCCCTGCAGGAACACATGCCCATAATGATGCTTACCACACCCTTTGTCTGGGAAGTAAACTGGATCTTTAAAAGTTCTGCTTGTGCCACAGACAGTGTAAAACACAATCCTTGCACATGTTGTTGAACTGCAGGATAAGCCTGGTCACAAAACTGAGCTGTAGCTGCTTGTTTCATAGCCCTAGGTCAGATAGAGGGGGAAAAGAGGATTGCTTGAGAGGGATGCTGGTGCCCTCGGTGCAGGCACACTGGAGGCGTGCTAGACAGAACTGAGAGGAAAGTATGGCTAGGTGAGATCAGCTCTGTTATTCTTGGGACAATAGACATCTGTGTAATACACATGTATTTAAATGCCTCTTGCTGTAGCCTTAGATTGCCTTCTTAAGGATTCCTAATGGTGCACAGACTGGGACTTAAAAACTTGTTTCAAATCAGGAGAAAAGATGTTTAATTAAAAAGCTGCTTCTCTGTGGTGGCTGGTTTTCTTGATCTCCACAAACTTCAAAGGGCTGTCTAGAGTCAGAGGGTTTTTGGCTTAAATTGTCTACAGATTTTAGTTTGCTGTATTCAGAGTTGCTTAAATAGAATCCATAGCAGAAGGTAATGAAAGGATGAGAAATTAAGTGAGCTTTTACCATGGAGAGGGTTAACCTGGCAAATCACTCGGACAAACAAAACAAGTTGCCCTTACTTTCATGTCCTGCTGCTGCTCCTCACTTTGCCCTGTGATGGGTGGCAGCCCTGTTCTGTCTTCTCAGCTGCTGTGCAGCATTTGAAGATTGCTGTCTCCCTTTCTACTTCTGAAAGATATTTCCCTGATATTTCTGAGAAGAGTTCATATTTTGGAGAGTGCTGCAGCTAACTCCATTGTTTCTATACTGTACTGATAAGCTCTGCCATTATATACAATGAAAAAAATACACTGTGTTACCTATGGTTTGAACTTCTTATCTTGCCTACTGTTATCTCATCAATAGCTACTTGGAAAAGACTTCTTGCTTGTAGGACTTTTATCTACTAGGCTTATACTGATCTTACACGAATACATGTAATGTAATACATACAAATTTCATTTTATAGAATCTTTAATCCAAGGATCCTAAAGCACTTTACATTAGTAAAATTACTTCATGTTTTTCTGATCACATATTGTCTACAGATCATGAAGAGCTAAAACCAAAAAAATCTTGTGATTTATATATTTTTAGTATTCTTGGTTTGATCAGCTTTCCACCTCTGAGTCATCAGTCATCTGGATATGCTCAGCAATTGTTGTTATTCCCGTATAATTAATCTGTAGTTGATCTGAAATGAATTTGGGGATTCTCAGTCTGTTTTTTGCTTCAGAGATTCATCACTCTGCTAACACTAATTAGCAGAAAGATCAACAGCTTTATGGACCATGAAAAACAAGCTGTTCTCTTATCCATGGGTTGGCATGTGCTGGCAGGACTTGGAAGAGGTAGTTTACCCCATTCACACAGGGGAGCAATTGGCATTAGCAGAATTTTCACAAACATTAATATTATTGAAAATGGAGTTAGCTCATTAAGTCTTACAGTGTCTACTATTTGGTACAAGTTGGTGAATGGGGAAAGTGGAACTTGTACAATCATGTGATTTGTACTTTGAAACCTCTTTGGGAATGGGACCTTCCCATTATATACAACTGCTTATCATAATGATGATGCGATTAGTTTAATGGCAACATTTAAAAAAAGGATTATTTCTGTTAATGATGGCCGCTTGGTTTAGGTAAGAGGAGGTGTTCCATATTTCCTGTGTACATAATTGAAGTTTCTGCATGTTATGGAAGAAATTATACATATTTACACCAGGAATGTATGACTACAGAAATGATTACACCACCCCGTGAAAAGCCCTGTGATTTCATAGCTATCTCTGGGTGCACTCTTTTGGCCTGTCCCCAGCCCCAGGAGCTGAGGTGCTGTAGGATCTGGGATAAGAATGACCACCAGTGCCAAAGCTCTATCAGATGTGCCTTTTAATAAGAAACTTTACTTCCTGCATTTTCTTCCCCTCTCATATCAGAGCAGAAGTATGTTTCAAAATAGCTTTCATTGTGATGCATGTCAGGACTGGCTGTACCCAGTTCAGAAAGCCTGTTCAGCCGCAGCTGCCTGAGGGCTGTCCCCGGCAGCAGCAGCGGGAGAGTGGCAGCCCAGCGCGGGTGCTAACACCGCTCAGCTCCGGGCTGCAGAGCTGGGGGGTTCAGCAGCCACGTCGGCATCATCACAAGCACAACGTGCCTCATTCACTGCCTACCCACAGCGTACCTGGCAGTCTTTCTCACTGCCTTCCTCAAAGGTTGCCTTAAAGCACCATGCAACGTGTTAAACGTATTCCAGAATTAGTAGAAAGAGATAGAAGTAATCTATTCTATAATAGATTAGGTGAAGGAAATGCGGCGTGAAGGGTTTTTTGGTTTTTTTTTTTAGTGCATTCAGTACAAAGCTGTCTTCTCCAGATGAAGTAAATCTATTGTGCTATGAAATATGCATTTTTAGATGGTTCTTGGTGCGCTGGTGTTTGAGATGACATTACCTTGTATTTGTCATTGTCAGTTACCTTCATCGTTTAAGGCTTCGATCAGCCTGCGAAGTGGAGTTGATTTTTACTTCCCTGTGTGCTTAGCAAGATAATTTCCATATTCTTTGACATGTCTGGAGTCTGCACCATGTAATAGTCTGAGATGAGAACAGAAGATATTGTATTCCTGTCTCATTATTTTGCCTTTAACTCCTCGATTGCTGCTTAATCGTGCTTGTATCATCAGAACATGAGAAGCTGATTGTTGTTGAGATCAAAGCAAACTGAAGCAATAGAGTGCCTAATTAGCAGATATGTTTGCAAGCTGCCAGTTTTGAAGGAGGGACAAATAGAGTTTAACCCTCTTTGGGACACTTAAAAAAGCAGCTTGAAAGTTGTTAAGAGTCATTTGTCATAGTGGAAAAATAAAAAGTGGAGAAAATTAATATGCATGTTGAATTTCTGAAGTTTGCGTTGTAGCTCCTTAAGAAATACTGTAAAGCTGTTGAATTAGCTGGCTCGAGTATGCTTAGCAGTGTAACTGTAGAAGCACAGATGAAAGAACTTGCCTGGACTTAGCTAAATGCTTGTATTTAATCAGCTGATTAACTAAATCTGAGGTCTGTGAGGCTGCAGTCCTGTTGTTGCTGGTACTTGAACTCATTAGTGCAAAACTGACTGCAGCATATTTATAAATACACTGTAATTGTGCATCAAGAACACATGATCTATATTTCTAGAGGCTTAAGTTTTCCTGGTTTTTTCTGTGTGGTCTCTGTCTAGTGGATGTTGTAAAGCAAATGATTTGACCACATACTTGCTTTCTCCAAGTTGGTTGCTTTAATATAAATTGAATGTACAGATGGAGAAATATTTGAGAAGAGGGAAAAACACTTCCTATACCTAATACTTAGAATGAAGGTTGACACCTTGAGTGGAAAAGTTTATAGATGTCTTCCAGTGAAAACAGGAGCAGGATTTTCTATTTTGAAACTTTACCTTTTGAAAAATTACTATAAGCATATAGTGATTTAATTATGTGGCATAGCAATATATACATGAGACAAAAAAAGGGGTCCTAATGGGTACTGTAGAGAAAATAGCATGTTAACACATCATTTCAAACTCGTATGTCTTAATGTCAATTATGAGTTGCTGGGCGTGATTTTCATAGTACAGTGGGAGGTGTTTGTTTCTTACCATAAATTCTGTCAGCAAAAACCCAAATGTTGAGCTGGTGGAGAGTTATAAGCCAAGAGTATTGGCCACTGATTGAAGTAGTTGTTCACATAATGTTTGAACTGAGCAATAGCGAATTGTTGAGGTCCTTAAAATGTGTATTTTTAGCACAGCTTCATTTTAAGTTGGTCAGTATCAGCTATCTCTGACCTGGTGGGCAAGGATTCTTGTTTTTGCAGAATTTACTGTACATCAAAAGGAACTCTGTCTCATTATCACTTTTATGTATTTGGTAGCATCATGTGTCCAGTGTGAATCTTAAATATCTGTTTTTCCTACTGTTATCAGGGTTATAGAACTGGACCTTGAAATTTTTCTAGAGCAGATATAACCTGGGAAAAGGGTGAAAGGGATACAGTAATACCTGTGTATTAGGTTTGTGTTACGGAATGGACTGGCAGTTTATAAGTTTTGGAGCTGCCTGTTAGAATTATGGGAAAAGGACCTATTTGTTGTTAAGATAAAGAAAAGGAAGCAGTAGAGTATTCTATCTGTGAGCTCACTGATAAATATTGCCAACTAATTATTTTGCTGAGTTGTATTTCAGTAGAGTTGTGAGGTAAGGAAGTAGTGTCATGAATGACAACTTCAGCCTCTAGGGTGTTTTTATCATGTAGTTATCATTGTCACTGGTTGGCTAACAGTGCTATTGAGTTAGGTGTTTTTGGTAGGAAAAACTTAAAAAACGCAAGCGAACAAACCAAACTGAAAACCCCAAACCTATCCTTATCCTCCAAATCTAATTAAAGGTTAGGGAGATTTGCTGGTGATCTCAAATGCCTTTCAAATATTATATTGCTGTCACAGTACTTCAATAATAGGTTGCAAATAGTCAATATAGAAATGTGTGAATATCTGTCAGCAAAGGAACTCTGAGTAATTTCCTTATCAGCAGAATTTTGTATTGTCTTTAAAATGACTTTCAGTGAGAGAATTTTATTTCAAGCACGAACCATTATTTCTGGGACTTATTGCTGGTAATTGATTTATAAACAGTTTTGTTTCTGCATTCCTTTGTAGTTAATGGAGGCTTGATTTTGTTTTTATATATATGGATTTTTGGATACGAATCTAAGCCTTCATCCTACTGGTTTGTGGTCCAAAACTGTGTCCTTTTCCAGTTCCAATTCTGCCAATGCTGGTGAAATTTTAAGATAGCTCTACTGCAGGTTTTTTGTGTTGTTTTTTTTAAGTTCATAATCCCACCCCAAGTTTTTGCCTTCAGTGGGCGCCACATTTATTTCATGCATTACCAGCCAGCATCACAGTGTCACAGGATATCCTCAGTTGGAAGGGACCTACAAGGATCAATGAGTCCAACTCCTGGCCCTGCGCAGGACAACCCAAAGGCTTACGCCATGTGCCTGAGAGTGCCACTGCTTCATCTGATTTTAGAAAGTGAAACAAATATAGAGCATTTTAGGAGATCTGTAGTACATCAAAAAGTGAAAGAACTATAGTGAGTGTGATAGGATTTTTTACAAAGGCTTCTTGTACAGTGACAAAAGAAATTGTAATTGAGTCAGTTGTAATTGTAGGCTTACCTGAATAATGTTATGTTTAAAGGACAGATTGGATTGGCTGAAAGGAAAATTTCACCACCTGCATCAGACTGGGAAAGTCACATTGTTCATTAACTTCAACCATGTGTAGCTGAGTAATATGCAAAACATGCTCCTTTAAGTTCTGAGCACGAAATGCGACATTAATAAAAGGGTGATTTTTTTTTTTTTTTGGCATTTTGGTGGCCATTTGAAATGGAAGTAAAACTTGTTGATGCAGCTACAGTAGAGTAAGGCAAAATATTAAAAAGTTTCCTGTTGATGATTTCAAATCCATCCACTCTTCTTTTACTTTCTAGTTAACAGGTAGTGAGAATGATAGGCTTTAATTCCACCCCTCCTCCCTGCCCCCAGATGTGAAAACAGACCCTAAAATTTGCAGTGTCCTCATCATTTCCTACAGCTAGGATGTCAGTTCGAGACAATAAAGCTAGATGCCCTAAATTGAACCTAGTAAATACTAAGGTGGGAGGAGGCTCTGCCTTTCACCTGGCAGGTGTCTGAACCTGGAGTGAGGGTTCACTTATTTTTGGGGATAAAAGTGGTGGTATGTTGCTTCCAGGTTTGGTCTTCACTTCATGCTGCTCAGGCAGTTTGTGAGTGGCAATGGTGTTACCAAAAATTTGGTAAAATAAAAAAGTTCTTAGCACCAGTGTAGCATGAAGAAGCAGGCATTCTTTATTTGGCTGGGTGCATGAGGGGATAGCTCCTCCGAAAGCCGTGCATACTGAATATAGGGAAGTTTCTGTTTATACAGTATTTTACATACATATTGACTGATTGTCCCAGAATATGATAATCATTTCCCTGAAATCAGTAATATATTTCCCCTCCCCATTTACACATGCATTCTTCAGTCCTGGGCCTCTCTCTGGTGGTCCCTGGTGGTCATAAGACACCAATGTTCCAGGTGACCTGGCTGAGTTGGCAGGGCACAGGGACTGGTGAACTTGCAGTTCTCCTTCTTACACAGTGGACATTGTGTGCTTCCATAGGCCAGCAGTTTTTTGGAGACCAAACCTTGCGTTAGCTCACCAGGTGTAGACAATTTATCATCTGGTAACAGTGGCTGCTCTGGATGTGCTGGGACTGCCATTGCTACTGTGGTGACATGGTGGCAGGTGGTGGCTTCAGTCTTTCTTCTGTTCACATCAAGGTCAATGAACCCAGCTCTTCTGGGACTTTTTTTTTTGTGTTTGGAAATACGCCAGGGGTGAGAGGAGGGAGCAGTACCCATCTGTGTGTCTTTTCAGAACAGTTTTATGGCCCAGAGCAATCTGCAGTAGAGTCTAGTTTTCTCTTCCACTGTAGCTTGTTGCTGTTGCTCTGAGGTAGCTCATGCTCTAAGGCTCCCCAAAAAGAGTTGTGGAGTGAGCCACCCACTTGAAACTATGCTTGGCATGTATGACTTGTCCAGAGCATTGGTTCTTGAGTTTTACTTAAGTGAACTGGTGAGCGAGAAGTATCTAGCTTTCTGTATTTTTTTAAAATACTCTGTGCTTATATCATAAATACCTATAATAGATTTAACAAAATAATTAATTGAAATAACTATTTCTTGACCCTTGCCTTAAAGATGTCAAGAGGCTATTTTGAAGGCTGCTGTTTCACAGCAGCTAACACAAACACATTGATGCTAGCTTCTGGTAAGTCTGTGGTACGCTGTAATCATATGCATAGCTTCACTTTGGACTAATTGTGTCTATAGCTGCTGTCAGCCCAAATTCAGATTCTTCCATTTTAGCAAAGTACATGCCTGTCTTTCACTTGCAGTAGTGTAATAAAAAACTGCTTCTAATATTGTAACAAAAAATGTTTCTATCAAAAACTTTCAAGATGCTTCATCTACAAAAATTTATTTTTGCATTTTGACTGGTTACAAATTAGACTTTCTAGCAGCATAGTCGACATTATCCGAAATATTTTTGTAAAGGTAAAATCTTACTTGGTTGCCAAAACATGTTTGTAATTCTATGCAGTTGTTTAATCATCAAACAGTTAGAACTTGTAACTTCTAACTGAAAATGGAATATTCGTAGGTATTAAATTGGAGCTCATTTAGTAATTCTCAGCTATCCTATTATGATTTGCATTTGAGAGGGACAGAGGAAGGAGAGTAGTACTTTGGCAGTAGGAAACATTTTTCTATTTAGAATAAAGCAAGGCCTGCCTTTCATGACTGGTTTTTGTGGAAATGTATGTGGTCTTTAGTCTCTTTGTCCTGGGTGTGTCTTGGGGTGACTTGATTATTCCCTGTTGCTGCTCCCTGCCCAGAAATTGGTTTTATGCCTTTAAACAGAGCCCAAGAGAGGAGAGAGAAAAAAAACAAGTGAACTTCTCAAAACAGTGTGTGTCCTTGAAGCACACAGAGATTAGGAGTTGCTGTTTCTGCTACTGGGAGAGAGAGGAAGCACCTTTCTGGCTTTTCAGGGCTTTTTTCAGCTCAGTTTCTTCAGAGAGAGAGACGGAGAGTGATTTTTTTCTGGGACTTCAGGTTTTCCCTTTTTTTCTCTTCTGGACTGCTTCAACATGAGAACACCAGAACTCGCTGGGAAGTTTCCACTGTAGGCCCGGAGGGGCCCAGACCCAGCTCCGAGGAGGGGAAGAGAGAGAGAGACCCACAGAAGGACTGTAAATTCTATCAGGTTTCTCCCCACAGCGAGAGGTTTTATTGTTTAGCATTCTTATCCTTTACCTGTGTGTTTGTTGAGTGAACAGTTTTATCTCTTTCACTTTCATTCAAGGAAAAAAATTTATTTTTTCCCGAACCTGGTGGGGGGAGGGGTGGTTTGTAAACTGCCTTCTCTCGGAGTGTATGTTTCTAAGTTTGGCTAAACCAGCACAACAAGTCATCTTGTCCTTACGCAGTAACTCATACATGTATGCACGTGCTGAATGCAATAGAAGTAAGAATTTACAATGATTCTATTTGGACTTTTGACAAATATTCATTACAAATGAATCCAGATATCCAAGAGGCATGTTCAAGGGGAAGAGGACACTGAACTGCGATGATCTATTACCTATGTTCACCAACGATGATGTAATACTGTTAAATAATGCTAAATTATTGCCACTGCATAGGCAACTTAAATCACCCTTCATTGAAAGGTGTTTTGATAAATGTGCTGGACTAACAAGGATTGCATTCAGATATGGGAAGAGATGCTGTTGGTTCCAGTGTTGCTGCTTTAGGCTATCCTGGTAGTTTCAGGCACAGGAAGGGAAGTAAAGATACTAGCAAAGCTTCTGCAGAGGAAGTGGGGGAGGAAGTCAACAATAACCATTTTGGAATTGAAGAGGAAAGAAGTAGGAGACCTCTATCAGTAGATGACTCAATATCAATAGCTGATGAAAGTAATATGAACATTACTACCAGTGTCAGTGGTCTGGATGCTGGTGGTCTTATATGGGCCAGAATACCTAATTAAGATGGAAGGGTTGAGGTGGAGTTGAAGTCTTCCTCTCAGCCCCTCCTGAATCAGTTCACTTGAAAAGGAAAGGAGCTGCTTGGAGCATTAAACTTGAAGGAAGACATGAATGCAGTGTGAAAATAATAATGTATTTTGGCTCAATTTTTTTGTATAATACTGGCATTTAAATCACTTAACAAGAGGAAGTGGGGGTATGTATAAATTCAAGGGTTATTAAAGAAAATGTAAAACCAGTAAAACACATACATTTATGAATGAAACTATAGCAAGGAAAGTGTAGGAGTGCTATAATGTTAAGGGAAAGGGAGAGTGGACAGTATGAGAGGATTTAAAAATTTTATTATTATTATTGGAGGAATTGAGGGAGAGTTGCTGATAAATTCACCGTGGGCAGGGACTGTTTTATTGTGTGGTGGTTTAATGCAGTAGGTTAGTGCTATTCTCAGATAAGAGATTTATCTGTTACCATCTTTTTTGTCTAAGGCCTGAATATTTTTGCTTCCGTAGTAAGAATATTTCCAGTATGCCTTTTCTGTGTTTAAAAGCTTATGTACTATGAAAAGAAGAATTGGAGTTCTAGACAACGTGCTTGCCTTAATTCCAGTATTTTGTGAAACCTGTGGAACCTTCAAGATTCCTGTTGGGGCTAAGGATGGGAGGAGGGATCATTCCAGCATCACACATGCTCATGATTTCATTGTCAATTTTGAAAGTGTTTACTGCCTAATTTATCTTTTCAACAGACACACTCAACATTATTTTAGATGTTTCTTAATGTTAATCGTCCAGGAAAAATAATGAAATATTAAGTGAATTCTTACAGTGGAGATACTGACCATAATACTCAGAAAATCCACTCCGCTGTCTTGTCAGTCAGGCAAAATGTTACAGTTCAAGGAAGGGCTTAGTACAAGAACCTGTTCTTGAGAACAGTAGGATTGCATCTCCTCTAGCCTCTGTATCAAGATATCTTAGACTTTCTTTCAAATGTCTGATCAAGATAAAAACAGAGTAAAATATAGATTACTGTAAAGGAAAAATAGTAAAGGTGGCTGTTATAATACCCTGCACATGGTAAGGTACAGACAATATTAGCTCTCCATGTTTTGGATCTGGTGCTCATTTACAGCA
Source organism: Platysteira castanea (assembly GCA_013397175.1). Lineage (NCBI taxonomy): Eukaryota > Metazoa > Chordata > Aves > Passeriformes > Platysteira > Platysteira castanea. The sequence goes on along the minus strand of VYXC01011197.1, from coordinate 394,305 downwards.
AAAAAGTAAGTAGAAGCATTAGTAATGGCACTTATTTCTCATACATCTTTCTCCTCCTAGACTAAATTGTCTTTTTATTTAAATCTTTTTGGCTTGGGATCCAAACTTAAGCAAAACAACGTTAATTTGTGTACTAAATGCAAATTATTGCCTTCCATCTTTTTTCTTGGGAAGCTCAAGTGGGATTCATCCAAAATGAAAATTAGTGCAGTCTGGGAAGGGCCTAGTGTCTGACAGTGGATTTTGAAACGGGTTTTAACCCCTTGTATCCCAGTGCTGGCCAGGACAGAGTTAATTTTTTGTTAGGGTACCAGGTGTGGTGGTGTGTGCTGTAGCCCCAGCTGCCGGGGAGGCTGAGCCTGCTGTGTGGCTGATCCCAGGAGTTCTGGGCTGCCGAGTGCTGTGCTGACAGGGCACGGCCAAGACCCAGCTGTTAGTCATTACCATCTTCCCTCATTGCTGGGGAGGTGAGGGAAAGGGTCTCTTTCTCTTGCCACAGGGAAGAAGAGGGTTTCTTTCTGGTCCTGGAGAAAGTGCTGTAGGCAGAGGGTCTGTCCACCATTCTTTTTCATTGTTCTGGACTTGCTGAGCACTTTTGCATGTAAATAATCCTCTCTTTGTACATTTTTGTATTTAGTATTGTTGCTGTTGCTGTTCATTGTGATATCTCATTGCTGTTTCCAGTAAATATCCTTATCTCAATCCTTGATCTCTGCCTTTTGTGTGTCCCATCAGAGTGGGAAGAGAGCATTTTACGATCTTCTTTTTTACTGAGAGTACTAAATTGGGGAATACCATTCCTAAACCACAGCACCTTATAAGAAAGTGCGCTTGTTAACCGAAGAGTGATGATATTTCCCAGTTTTAGAACAAACTTTAATAGAATGAACCTTTTTCTTTCTTGAATTCTCTGTTATCCTAAGGAGCAGGGGAAGACTTACTGCTTTTCAAATATTGATTCCTGTGATGATAAAATGCCTTAATATTATGCTACAGTGATGGAGTTGAAAATTATTTAACATAATTTTCCTGATAGCTTCCAGAGTAAATTAATATAGAGTTTCTAAAAGTGTTGTGTGTATTGTATGTCTGCTTGACAAAATACCTTTTGCTGAAGCATTTTTTTGGTGGCTTGGTTGGAACTGTTTGGATGTTGCTGGAAGTCTGGAACCCTTGCAGTTTCATTACAGTGTTTGTTTGCATTCTAGCCTGATAGATTTTTGTAATCAGGGATCCCAGCACTAGGAATTGTTTGGTTTCACCCTTCTCTGAGAACTTCATCTTACCAGTGTCTGAGAAAAAAAGGAAGGAAAGAAAAGGCATAGACCTCTTCTGATGTAGAAAGCATTAGAGAAGTAAAACGTACCTATTTAAATGGGGGGTTTGTATAACTTAGTTTTTTGCATTCACTTCTTAATTCTCTTTTTCCTATCTGGATGAGAAGGAATGGACCTTTTGAGGTGATAGATATAAAGCTGTCTCTGACTGCCTATGTCACTGGTACATTTCAGGGTTGACATCAGTGGAATATCAAAGATGTGTATATATGCAATCAATGCCTTAAGCTTTTTATGGCACCCTTTTAGTTGAGGGTGGTGGGAGCCTATGCAAAAAGGAACCAGAATTCGATAGAGACAGGCAGAGAGAGCAGATGGGAAATTAATTCAGGTTTCCCAGTTCTGGGAAATGTTATCCTAGATAATTGGGCAAGGAACCACAGCTTTGTTGTACATTTTTCTTCCAGTCTTGGGCAGGCTGTTAGCAAATTAGGTGAAAAAATGTTTATGTGTTCCGCTTTACCAATGTAGCAAAGAACAATAGCACATTTGGAAGATTAATTGGAAAGTGTTAAAAGACTCTCCTGTGCTACTGCTTGGGAACTTCTAGCTTCCAAGACAGCCACTTCCCAGAGACCTCAGCAGCTCTCTGTGGATCTGCTGTTAAAATAAGGCTTTTGATTTCTTGGCAAACCTGTACCGATTTACCAGGGTACAAATCCTGTGTCAGTGGTCATGCACATACCCACTGCATAGCTGTCTGAGATGACCAGATTAATGAGGTGGGGATTAGTACTTTTAGGAAAGAAATGTTTAGGCCATGTGGTTTGGAGATGTTTTTCATTTGATCTGTTCAATCAAGATCTTACATTGTGTTTTTGAAATGAGATTTGATTAAAAAATCTTCTGAATTGTTGCTTTGCATCAGCTTGTTGGTCTTCCAAGAGAAGTCAGTTGCTTTAGTAAGGTGATTGTCTCACTTTTGCATAGTTTTCAGAGATAAGTAAGAACTTAAGGTGAACATATGGCTGAGACCAGTATATAGCCTGTTGTCCTGTTTCTTGACAGTGGCTAGAAAGTAAGCAGAAATTAGCAGTATCAATACATGGTTGTCATCTTAACATAATTCCCTGAATATTCTCCTTGCTGCTAGTTTGTAGCTCAGGCTTCATGAGCTGGAGATGTGGTCTGCCTAATTAGTACCTGTGGCAAGGCAGTGCAGACTGAGTGGCATCACAGTCTGATGGGGAGTGTGACCCTGTGTGGCCCTGGGCTCGCAGTTTTCTGCCCACAGCGAAGTGACACTACTGAGTGGAAAGCACAGGCACTGAGAGCCCCATATGAGCGCTCCTGAAGAGTGGCTGGCCTGCATCTTGGTAATCTCCCCTTACTTGGGACACTGGATAAAGATTCTTGGGAATTGAGTGATACATAGTAGGTAGATTATAAGGAATTTTGGAACAAAAGCAGAATAGTCCTCACCCCCAAAATGGTGTAATCATCCACGTGGTAAGTGTCTTATTCCAGTAAATCTTGCTTTGTCCCTCAGGCTCAGAACCTTATTTCTTCGAGTGGTAAATAGAGGAATATTTTTTAATACACTTCTCTAGTTTTCATTTTTGACTAGCTTTCAGAGTTTAAGTTTCTTTTGGTTCAGAACTAGCATTCTGGATGTTTGCATCTGTTGTTGCTTTAAATGTGTTTCTATGTAGGAAAAAGGTACAGTTGTGAGAACAGTGAAAAAATTATTTGCCTTATATCTTGGGGAAGAATGATGTGAAGGACTAGCAAGTGAATAGCAGGAATTCTGTTGGAATCAGCTCTGGTCAGGGCTGCAGTGGAAGGTGATTTACAGTGGCAAGAGTGCTATAGTAAACTGTCCATTGCATTGCCTCATCTGGAACATCTCATATTTTAACTCACTCTTTCTTAACTTGACAGGCAAATATTTGCTTCCCAGTGCAACTGGACAGCAGCTGTGGCAGCCTATAGAAACCACTAATCTTGTTCGGATGCGCTACCAAACACTTGGACAGTCAGCACCTTCACTCACTGCTAGTTTGGTGAGTAATTTTTTTCAGTGCTAGAAACGTACCAAAAAAAATTGTATCTCTGTATCTGTTGGTGGAAGGATGGGGATCAAACCAGAGTCTGTTTCCAGACTGATCTCTCCTCCTTAAGCTGCTTTTTAAAGTACCTACTGCATGCCTGCACAGTACATTACTTATTATGTTGAGTGCAGCTGAATAACATTTATGGCCGCAGTAACTCTGAATTGGGCTACTTGATATTGCATAAATCCTGAGCTGAATGTTGCATTAATATAGCTGTTTGCATTTAAATAGTTTCTTTCCTTTAAAAAAAAAGGCATGCAATAGAAGTCAGGTGTCCTTTCTCCTGAGCATTCTTTTCTATCAATGTCTGTTTCCACTTCCTGAAGTATTTTGTCCTCATGAGGACATAGATGTATGAGTTTAGTTGCGTCTTTTGGATAAAATGATACGGGAAGAGAAAGGGGCAGAGATGCATCATACACTTGAACTTTCCGTTTTTTGTTTTCAAGCATCCGTTTTACTGTTTTGTGTTTCTGTATATTAATTTCTTCAGAAGTGTTGAAATTTAATGCAGGACGCTGTATACTAGCCTAAACTTTTCTTCAAAGAGCTATGGTAGTATATTTCTTGTATAAAGAAAGACAAAAATTATTAATGCTTTGCCTCCCCCCTCTCCTGCCTTTTGGATGGCCATTAAAACTTAATTGATCCATAGCTACTTTCTAGGGAAAGCTGTTTTTGTTTTGGATTTTTTTAAACGCAATATTCAGGTTGAAGGCAGCTATAGTCAGCCAATGTTGAACAGATATCACCATGACACTTTTTCATATCATACTGATAGGTAGATGGCTCCATGCTCTGTCTGAAGTAGTATTTCACTTCAAATGCAACAATTTTTCATCTATAAATTTTGGCTTCTGCTTGGTGATGGTGCTGTTTGTGGCTCTTTAGGACTTGACATAGCTATATATGGTTTTTTGGACTCCACGTTTACTACCAACACTTGATTCTGTTGGAAGTTCTATGCTTTGAACCCTAATATTTTCCAGGGAACTGAGTGTCAACCTATGTATTTTGTTAATTGTGAATGAAGTATTTGGAATATGTATAATTGAAATGAAAAAGAGAGTAAATAATGGTCAGAAATTATTTTAGATTGCATGAAGCCTGCATTTTTTTTATTTTTTGTATTTGTGAATAAAAAATGAGTTCTTCAAAATAAACTAAATCTAATAAGGGCTGTGTTGCTGTTTGATGCTTTGTTTCTATTTGCACAACTATTAGGTGGCAAGCTGATAGCAATATTGTGCTTTTGTTTTGTTGTGATGCTGCAACTATAGGAAGATGAGGATGCAGCACCATTTTGACAAAAAGTACTTTAAATGGTCATAAAACAACAGACTAATGAAAAATTCAGTGAGCCTTGCTTCCTTAAGGGCCTTTCACTCATCGCCTATATAGTTTTACGGCGTATCTGTCTGCCACAGACTTCTTCCTTCCTGTCTCTCCACATCTTTTATCTGTGCCTGACTGCAGTTCCTTTCATGCTGGTGCGAAAGCAGGCAAGAGCCATCTAAGCAGATCTGAGCAGACTGTGCTCAGGGTGGAGGTGCAGGTTCCTCAGAAGTATTTATTTCTTATCTGGACCTGCTGATCAGACTTGCCTCCTAAGGAGGTTAATGTTAGTGTCACGTAGGCAGAGCTCTTCTCAAGCCTTCTTTGACAAATACTTTGCTGTCAGGCTTTTGAAGGACTCTGGGCTTTGCTTAAAAGGGACCATAGGTTAGGGATCACTCCCCCTTCCTGCGTATTTTTCTTTTGCCCTTGATTCTGTGATTTGGCAGAGTTAAATTCAGGAGGCCTATTGTTAGATTCTAGTAATTGGAGCTTTTAATCATATTTAGGAAAGCGTTTACCCTTATGTAGAAGAGATTTGAATGAAGAATTTTTCATGTAGCTGTTCACAGTCTGGGTTGAAATTACTTTAAATGTATTGTCTCACTCATCTGAAAAATGATGAGCCTGTTATTAGTTCTTTTACTAGGGCTGATAATTCTCGCTTGGGTTGATACTCAGCTGATATGGATCTGACTGAGCAGTGATTATGAGCCAATATAGACAAGAATGACAAGTGAACAGGTCAAAAATACATGCTAGTGTTTAGTGCAATTGCAAACAGGGTACAAAAGACATAATTTTTTTCCTTGTTCTGTCAATAAATTATTAAAAATTCACAAAATCTCATACTGGTTCCCAGGTGTAAAACCTTTCTGTGGGAAATTATAGATTTTTTTACAGAATATTGATTAAAAATATACTGCAGATATTGCTTTAGGTACAGTTCAATAGCTATGCATGATTCACTCCTGTAGTATAGGCAGTTGGACTATAAATTAAAAATACAGTTTCCATGTAGACTCACAGAACTTGGTTAAAGGAGTGTAGGAGAAGGCTGATTTTGTGATGAATGGGCAGTGTATTGGATTTGATGTGGACCCTTAAGCCACAGAATAATCTGGATTGGAAGGGACCCAGAAGGATCATAAAGTCCAGCTCTTGGCCCTGCAGAAGTCAACCCCATAAATCACACCATGTGCCAAATGCTTCTTGAGCTCTGTCAGGCTGATGCTGTGACCATTTCCCTGGGGAGCCTGATCCAGTGTCCAAACACCCTCTGGGTGAGGAACGTGTTCCTGATACCCAACCTAAACCTCCCCTGTTACAACTTCAGGCCATTCCCTTGGGTCCTGTCACTGGGCACCACAGAGAAGAGACCAGTGTCTGCCCCTCCTTTTCTGCTCATGAGGAGATTGTAGACTGCACTGAGGTCTCCCCACAGTTCAGAGGCAGCTACGTGATAGTCATGTTACTCTTCGATTTCTGTCATGAGCATTTCAAACTGTCCATGACAGACAGATTCTGTGGTGATGAAACAGACAATGGGAGTCTGCACAGAGAATAAATGCAAACCTAAAAACATTAGAAAAATGATGCAGAATGTCTTCAACACTGAATGGAAATGGAAAGCTGAGTTGAGGAGTGGTTCTGCTTTAGGACGTTTTTGTGGGTCATGTTGGTCTGGTCAGTGTCTTCCTCTCCACAGTAAGATGTGCTCCTGGAAGGCAACTCAGTGGGTGTCTCAGTGCTGAGTTTTGCAGGAGTGTAGGGAACCTGTGGTGGAGTTACTTTTTATGACTTTTTGCACTGTAGGCTGACAGTCATCTCACTTGACTTCAGGCATCTTTCCAGGGTAGGATGGATTGGGAGTTAACTTGGAGTTGCTGCCTCATTCAGTGTCCAAAGTTTGGGAGTCATTCTGCTGTTCTCTACCAGTCCCCTGCCACTCCACAAGTATTTTCAAATACCATTTGTAAACTTACTGGTTTGACTTTTCCATTTTTTCCTGTGAGCAGAATTTTTGGAAAATACTTCAAAATAAATTGAAATAAAGCCAATTTTTAAAATTTCTCATTGAAATGAGCTGATATGCTTAAAACTATGATAACAAGTCTGAAACTGAGCAATTACTTACTGTTTCATAGGCAGAAAGGTATTTTGTGTGACACAGATGGAATGAAATTCTTGATTTAACATTTTCTAGTTAGCTATATCTATAAAAACAATGGAAATCTAAACATAAAATGTCTTTGTGATACATAATGTGTAGATGAAAGGAAAACAATTTGCCCAAATTAATTGGGTAAAATTTCTTCAGATTTGACTTTGTCATGGTGTAATGTAACCTCCTGTTGTGAGTTTTATTGATTTATTGCTTGTTTGACTGTATGATGGTTTTTTTCCTAATGAAAAAAAAGTAAAAGTCTTTCATTTTGTTTATCTGTTTATATAAATAAAAAAACCTCTCTGTGCCACAGAAAAGATTTCTCACAGTCCAGAGAGCTTCCTGAGATGGCATATTTCATGACTACTTTATGGTAACTTGCTCTGTTAAATACTCATACAATAAAAATACACTATAAACAAGATCCTCAAATGAAGCATGTAGATTGTAACGCAGTCGGCTTTTAAATTCAGTCAAGACTGGATGTGTGATTTCAGCTTTATGGCAGGTATTGAGCTTAGGTTGGCTATTCCTTCTGTTGCATGAGATGACTATACAGCATGAAGTCAATCTCTGAGAGGTGTGGGAGTCCAGAGTATTCCTCTGGCTGCCCAGGCGGGTCTGGGGCCCCACCAGGGGGGTCTAAGACCCTGGAAGAGAGCTCAGGACTCTGTCTTGGACCTCCGTCCATGGGAAAGATTGCCAGCTTTGCAGGAGGAACTGCAAGCCACAAGGGTGTGAAATAGATAGTAGTTTAATTTATCACAGTAGTTTAGTTTATCACAGGGTGAAAATGTAGAATTTAGCTTTTTAGAATGAGGACTGAGGAGGCAAGATGGAGGGCAAAGGGCGTTGCCCTCTTCTCCTTCTTGTTCCTTCTCTCTCCTCCATTTTCTGCTGTGATGATGGTAAAAATAATTGGTGGAGGGAAACTGAGGTAGAAAGGACATGTCTAGAATAGGTAGAAATTAATTGGTAAAAATTGATAAATAATAATACTTTGTGAAAGGTGGTTGGGTCAGAGAATGGGTAGAAAAGGTGCGGGACCTCCCGACTGGGGGCAGTCCCTGCGACAGTTCAGTGTGCACTCAGCCTCTGTAGCGGGAAGCTGCAGAAACTGGGAGATAAGAAAGAATAAACATCGTAGAAACCTGACCTTGCAGGCTCCTTCGTCTTTTCTGGCTCTGGCACTGGACTTTTTAAGACTAAGAGCTAGCCAAAAAGGACTAAGTTTGCGCAGGGGGGGGTCAGAATCCCCTCAGAGAGGCCTGTTATTTCTTTTTGGAAATGTGAAAGATATCAGTGAAATGACTAAATTTTCACTTAGTTTAATAATGGATCATCTTTTAGTACTTGGAAATAGCTTCTAGTAACATCAAAAGTAGAAAAGAAGTAAAATTGGCCTTTGTGAATGGCTTATGCCCTTTCCTACTAAGCACTGAAGGGATGTTTTGTCTAGGTATGGCTAGGAACATTTGCTACTTTGTTGCATGCTACTTTATTTTTTACAGAATTTACTCCTTCATTTCTTATCCCTCCAATCCACTTATCCCTTTGCAAACTGTCTTCCCCAAAACAACAGAAGACTGAATTTGCAAACATCTGTACTTAGGTTGCTTTTTATTGCCATTTTATCATCAGTATTAATTTGTAAGAATGGTCTTACAAAAACAGGAGGGGGCTAATTATATAAAGTACTGGTTTATAAGTTAGATTGCTGAAAGGAAAAAGCGTAAGAAATGTTCAATATCTATGAAAAGCAGTTCTACTTCTTCAGAAACAGCTTTGCCTCTTCCTTTCTTTTAAATAGTATAATGCTGAAAATGACTAAGTATGTCTTTGTTAAATATGCCATTAACTTCAGCTAAATTGACATAATGTTGACAGTTATTATGAGAACTGTTTCAAAACTAATTATGCTAATTAGAACTTAACTACCAGTAATTGCATGTATTCAAACAGCACACCAACACCCTTTTGTGTGTTTTATTCCCCAGATGTAAGACAGCCATTTGTTGTCTGAGAAGCTGTAAAATTACAGCATAGATAATAAATGATTGCCAACAAATAAAATACTTTCTATTTCTTTAGAAGCACTAATTGGTTAGATAAGAGAATGACAGTATCAGTTGTGCTTAGGCAACCCACATAATTTTAAAAAGGCCTTTATTTAAATGTTTTATTTTGGAATTGTAGGAATTTTTTCAGATCATTAATTGTCCGTGTTCAGTTTTATCTAATGAATATCAGCTGAATTTATTTTTAAGTAAACTTCCTTGAAAGCAAGAGGAACCTGCATCTAAACTTGAGTTGCTTTAAGTTTTAGTTCTTTATGTCAAGGGATTCAGGTTTTCAGTGCTTAAGTGTGAGCAGCTAATTAATACTCTGAAAGTTAATGCAGAGCAAGTACAAGGATGGCACCTGTGAGAAGCACAAAAACCATATAATAGAAATTGCCAAAGAAGCTAATCTTGGCTCGTTGTCTCAAATCTCCCCAAAATAGTTAGCTAGACTTCAGAAACACTGACTCTGAACTGGGGACACTGTTTGAATGCTAAACCACTGTATAAAGTTGAAAACCATATTCTTGTTTAACTTAAAATGAGCCTAACATCTAAGAGTAATTACTGAAAATCTTTTTAAAATGTGAGGTTTTTATTCGTATGAAATGCTAAAATTGTCAAGTAATGATAGCTGGTTTTCTGTGCTTCAATTGCTTCTAGCTTTTAAGACTAGGGAGTTGTTCTCCCTTGTGTATTTTATTTCATTAATTCCTTACATGAATATGTATTTGCATTCATACTTCTTTGTCTGTATTTGCCTTTTAACAAATACTTAATTGCTGTTCTAATCCAGTAGAATTAGATCTAATAATAGATAGATCTAATTTAGTAGTAGCAAGTGGGAGGTGAACATCCATCTTCATAGACATGCCTATATGCTCCATATTTGTACACATCAAAAGGCTGGAGTAGACCTAGTCCAGAGCTGTGAAACTGTAATCCTTTGACAAGCTGATGCAAGAAGTTGGTGACTGGGTGCTCTCTTTCATAAATATAAATATATCTCTATTTGTCTCTGTCATTGTTTTCAAAACAGTCGTGGCATACTTGACTTAAAAACAAAACTGTAGATTCAGTTGCTTGACAGAATTCTATATATTGACTCCTTTCCTAAGTAATCTGATTAAAACTAGTGGTTTTATTAATTCTTATACTTTTCTTGCTCATTCTGGATATGGAAGAAATACAGATGTGGTGATGGCTGGCATTAACATTTCTCCCAGAGAGAGCGTGTGATTTCTCAGAATTGAGAATACAGCTTGTGCTGCAAATTATCATTAGTTAAAGAATAATGGGGAAAGTAGGTAAAATGATCATCTCCCAGAGAAGACTAACCTAGGTTAAAAAGCCCTCTGAGCATATGCAGTGTGTTTTTCAAAAATAACCCCTTTGTGGTGAAGTAGGTCTCTTCCCATCAGCCTCTGTTAGCTTCCAGCCGTCAGAATGTACTGAGCATGAGAGAGAACTGAAAGGAGATACTGCACAGTTTATTAGAGCTGAATGTAGGTATAGCCCTCTTCTGTATCCTGTTAATGGCACAGAAGGAGTAGAGATCAAATGCATGTAGGAGCTAAGCAATATATCCCTGTTTTGCACGATGCCTATGTTCTTCCAGGTGGCCCATGTAACAGTCTTCTTCCTGCACGACAGACTTACCCTGAAGAGTGAAAGGCTCACTAGGACCAGTTTCTAGTTCTACATAATCAAGAATCTAGGGCTATTAAAATAGCTTCTTTTAGGCTGTTATAATTTCTGTCGGCCGAGGATATCTAGATTTTTGTTTTGTTTGTAGGACCCACATGGTTAAGATCAGTAAGCTAGGTTAAATGTAGTGCTTCACCTCTGGAACTGAACCTTCTGACTGTGTGTTAGGAGTGGCTCTGAATAAGGGCTTATTCTTGTCTGCTGTGATATTTGAGTTGTCTGTGTGTGGTGTTAGTGATGGTTATCTTAAAATGTCATCTAGAATTGTGTAGCCGGTGTCACTCAAAAAGTGGGAAAAGTGGAAAATGTTACAAAAGGGAGGCCATGGACTTTTCACCCCGGTAGAATTGGCCACATGAGAAACAAAGGAGTAGTGGTGTTTGGCAGTAAACTATATGACCAGAAGAAATCAATGTGTAACCATTTATAGTGTTTGAAGTGTAGATGCCTTTCTGGGAATAAAACTTTCTCAGCTTGTTGTTGGACTTGACTTAGAGGATAACTGTGCAAAATTATAATCTGTGATTAACAAGGGATAAAACTCAGGAATATAGTGATGGACTTCTTTGGCCTTAGATCAAAAGCTTCTGCAACTCCTTAAAAGACTTATAGGTGTGGAAATGGAAGGGGGATAAAGAGATTAGAAAGGACATGAAGAGCTGGAAGAAACTGGAAAAATTACTGACATTTGGAAGAATCTAGTAAAATTTAACCATAAAGCTGTCTCCTGTTCCCTCTGGTCACAAAAAGCAGACTACTATGAAATCATTGTCTGTCAGTTAACGTATTAATTGAAACACTGATTCATCTACAGTTTTTAACATTTAATGAGAAAATAGTAAATAATAAGTTGGAAGGAGATTCTCCTTTGCTTGAGGAGTGTGTGCTCATGTACAAATTTGATTGGTCTGATTTCTAGTCTCTGAATTATGTAATGAAATCTTAAGCTAATTTCTATCCCAGTCCTGGCTTTAAAATAAACTGAGATAAAGTGGGCATGGGGAATAACATGATAAGTGTAGGAAAACTATTGTCTATACTTCCATCTGCATTCAGGATCTGAAGTGAAGAGGTGTGGATAACCTCAAAGTGAGTGCTCCCTGTGTGGCGAAGGTGAGCAGTAGTGGGTTAGGGTGTTGCTTGGTGTTCTTATAAGGCAGTTACAATTTCTTTGCAGTCTTAGGAATTTGGTACTCATGCCTAATTAGGATAGGTTGATTAATTTTAAAAAAATGCTGTACCGGGTAAGATACTGTTACACTGACCTGAATTTTAATAGTGATACTCTATATTGTCAAGAAACTTAATTTTTAGCATTGTAAAAACTTTCTTCCTAGTGCTTCCAAGTTGCTACAGAAAACTTGATTGCTGCTTTTTCAGTTGACAAAAATGTGAATACTGAAATTCTTTGAACTTCCTAGTAAAGTTTGGGTTAAAATGATGGGATTATTTGGATGCTGATGCGGCATATTCCTTTCTGCTAATTTTTTTTTGCTATGGGGTAGCATCCTTATGTTAAAGGACAACTAAATAGGGCACAATTCTAAATTCAGGAAGTAACATTTTTTTTTTCCTTCCTGTAAGCCAACATGTTCTCATGTCTGCTGTACTTGCAAAGTGACTGTAATGTAGCAGAGGATGGAAGCAGACCGTGTGGAAACAATAGATCTCATTCCTCAAGCTGAAGTACTCCCATGGTTCTGATGATAGCTGTAACTCTCAAAACAAAGAGACTCAAACTGGGTTGAATGACACAGCTGACTTGAAAGCACTGGAGCTGGGAGCGGAAATGTAGTCTTTCCAGATCTCTGGTGGGAATGAACATTCCTCCTTATTTATTTTTTTTTTTTTTTTTTTTAAGTTCCACAAAGCAAAGGTATCTAGCAAGAATTTTTCTGAACATACAGAAGAGTACGTTTGTGTTGGATGGTGCATTGCTGCTTCTAATCTCTTTCAGTTTTAGGTTTAAAAGCAATTGCTGTTTTACTGACCTGAAACTTTAAGTGGGTTGTCTGCCACAGTTGGCTTTGGCACATGCTGCTGGGTATTTGTACCTCTGGTTTTTAGTCAGACTTTCTTGTACATTCATGTGAAACCAGATGTGTTACTGTAAAATGCACTTTTGTCCTGTGGAGAAAGGTAGGAATGTGGACTTGGATATTTTTTACCATCCTTCCCTGTTAGCATTCTTGCAATCTCTCACTTGTTCTGGTATACAGTGATTTAAATTGTTCTGGCTTCACTGGTGTGATGCGGTCATCGTGTTTGTTTCCCTTCTGTACCCTGCCACAATGGACTGATGATTTTTAGCATCAACTCTGTTGTCATCTCAGTATGCCCAAGTGTGGCGCATGTGTCTGTATCCAGTTCTATCAGATTTTTAATAACGCAATAGTACAGTAAGGTCATTGCATCTACTAAGGATTTCTTTCATGGTGTTACGGAGATTAAGAAACTGGGTAAGTTTTCAAGTTGACCTAATGTCACTTGAGTGAAAAATATAATAATCAGCAGGAGATTGGTTAACTGCTACTCTCCTATGAATACATTTAACCTCTTGATCAGTGCAGAATATCTGCAATTATGTAGTACAGTGGAAGATACTCAGTATTTGGTCAGTTATATTCAGAAGTGATGGTTGGCTTTGTAATGCATGGAATAATTTCATAGTAATAATATACACTTGGCTGATCACAGATTCCTTTTCGTATCTGTTAGACTATTTGAGTGAGGATGAAGGTAGTAAGAAACAAAGCTGAATTATGAGATTGCCTGCTGTAAATGAAGGAGAAAAAATAATGAGTGCAAGTGAAGTAAGAGAACTAGGCTACATCTGAAGTGGAGTTGTATCTCAGTGTGTTTCATTATTCTCATAAAAACTTTCCAGTGAGAGCGTATCCTGAACAAACTTTCCTAGCATGATGCTGTTTTTCCAGAAACCCGTAACTGTGAATAAATGTTTTTGGAATGCTTGTTTTATGTTCTCTACCTGTTAAATATGGGATTGCAACTAGTGATCATTAGGAGAACATTGCCTTTTATTCCAGACTTCCTTACTTTGTTAATTTGTAATGGAACTTCTGTCCATAGGGAGTCAAGACTTCAGCAAAATGAACTATCTTCTGAATTAATTTGAATGTTGAAAGGCTTAACTATTGCTCTCTCATGAAGGAGGGTGTTTTTGTGAAGCAGCTGGACCATGTGTAGTTGAAAGTATTGAATCTTACAGTGGAAGAAACAGCCAAAACACATTAAGAAGAATTACGTGTCCTTAAGAGAAAGTACTTTGAGAAGTACTTGAGAAGATACTGCATTATTGCAAGTGTTGAGATTAAATGCTTCTAAAAGGAAAATGGGGCATCAAAATAAAGGAGACTAGATGCATCATTGTTCAGTGATCTCAAAACAAGAACTTATACCTTGCCAAAGTTTAATATTTGTGGTTGGAATTGAGCTTGCCTATTACTGATTTCACTTGAGAATCGAACTTCTAGATGTCTAACAGGGATTATTCAGAATGTAATTGCTATTACTGTTTTGCCATGAGAATGTTTTTTTAAGAATTTGTTTCCTTTTCCATATACAGAATCCGAAATACGCCACTTAACTGATTGTTAGAAAAGCTTCAACTCAGAGGGGTTTTACTCGTTCTCTGAAAACATAGCTAGTTGTGTGGCATTTCAAATTCTAAGATTAAAAATGGCATAGCTCCTGTATGTTCGATGTCAGGCTTTCTTTGGGGAGATATTGAGACAAATAGTTCAGCAACTTTTGAAAAAACGAAGAACATTTTGGTATGCGTATCTCAGTTCTTGTTGAAAGGAGACCCATGAGAGGTACAAACTGTACTCGTCATGTGCCTGCCTTTTCAGAAAGAAATTTCTTTTATGCTATTGTGTAGTTATGGAAAACTTAGAAAATTGGAGGGCTGACTGCCTTGTTTGAGTCGATGATCTAGCTATGCCTTTTGATGGAAGAAGAAACACTGATGGAAAAGGCAAAACGGATGAAGCTGGCATATCTGTTGTGAACCGTCTTCTTGTATATGTTCTGTCACTGAAAGAGAAGTTGATTAACTTATTTAAAATTTATTTGAAAAATCGGTTTTCTTCTGCAACAGTTATTTTTCTTCTAATATTTTCATGACTCGTTGATTACCTAAGGTAATAAATTAGCCCTCCGAATTAATGGTGAACCCAGAAACAAGGTGGTGCAAGTAGGATTTTGTCCGGCAGGTGGCATGAAGACCCAGTGTGTACCTATGCTCTTCATGAAATGCGGCCGTGCCTGCATGTGTAATTGTGACTGTCGGCAAGATACGTGTGCTTTCATGGGAAAAAGTAGTTTATTTTCAAGAACCTTAAAATATAATTAACAGAATCAGTAATACTGTCTTTTATTAAGAAACATCATCAATCAACCCTACTTGTCTAAGTGTAATAAATTGTTGCATCCATCTGCTAACCTGTGGTTTGCCACCTGTGTAGGTTTATCAGCTCCAGAAAAAAAGAATTAGAGTTTTGCTAACTCAGGAATCTTGAATTTTCCCTGATTGTGATCTGTATTCTGACTAATAGTGAGAATAATAAACTATCTCTTAATGCATTGCTGGACCTGGTAGTTGGAGTGCATCTTGGACACACAGCAAGCCAGCCTGGCTTATCTGAATATGTGTTTGTGTAATGTGGTAAAGTGGGACACAAATTAAGTGGTGCTCTATCAATCTATACAGTGAGTATTGCCCCAAAAGTCTTTACTTCTGAAGCACAGAAGAGATGTAAATGGAGTAATGCACTTTTCTCTGTGTGTGTGGGTAAGATTGTAATACTGAAGGAGGATGGAGGACAAAAGCGGTAAGAACTCATGGTTTTATTGTCAAGCTAGCAATGCCTTCTCAGTGCTGTAGCTGGGGTCTCAGAGGTGCTTTGAAAACATTCTGCTGGTGGAGCATGTCTGTTTTCTTCTGAGGAGTGATAGTTATCATGTTGCACCTCGAAAGGGAGCTGTTGGTTTCACATGGAACATATTTTCCATAGTTTTTCTAAGTCCTTAGAAAGGACATTAGGCAGAGGTGTACAGGAGCATAAATGGGTATATAGATGAAATACTGTAGCCTTTCTGCTTTGAATAATAATATGTATTGCTCACAGTGTCTAAAATAGTATATTAATTACTGTGCCTTGTTAGTAGTTAATGATGATGTTGTGTGTATAACTTGATTCTGTTAAATTCATTAGTTTCTCAGAATTTCAGTGTATGCTAATAGTTATTAATAAATTGGCTTTATCAGTTTCAATTTTAGACAAGGCAACTTTAGCTCCTAACACTCTACTAAAGCGTGAGAATTACTTTGCTCATTTCTTAAAGTAAAGTTCAAGTTTATATGATATCACTGCATAGCTTCTACGGGTAAATGAAGTCTTGGAAAATAAAGCATGAAAACTGAGTGGTGGATTTTCATTACCCCATTCAAGTAGTTTGTGATAAAGCTGGCCTATATTCCCTCACTGACTGAATATCTTAAATACACTTTCCTGTTAATACCGAAACAACAACCTTTCCTGTGGTCATATGAGAAAATGCTTGCAAAATATATTGCAGAGCTACAGTTCTGTCTGCTACTCTAGATGTACAGACTAAAAAGGTATCTGCTGCTTTGGGTGGATTTCAGCATCCCTTATCTTGGTGATGGTGTTAAGTGTTGCTCTGTCAATTTTTGTTGCTAATTTTGATGAAATGTCTCACTTTCAGTGCTGTAGCCAATTTCAGTGACAGTTCACAGATAATAGTGCTTCCAGAACTTGAAGGAACTAGAGGCAGATAGATAGAGTTGTTTCCATAACCTTTTTTTTGCTTTCATGCTTCTGTGACATTATGTAATGATGATCTGGTATGCATTAAGACTCAATAAAATCCCTTTCTCCCACAACATTGTGGAGTGAAAATATGGATCATTTAGTGTGGATATATATGTATGGGACAGTTGAAAACTTCTAGGTGATAGAGTTGTTTTTAGAGAATTTTTTTTGTTGGTGTATGTAATAGAAAAAAAATGTACTGCATAGGGTGTTTGAAATTTGGTGTAAAATACTGGGGGCAAATTCCTTTAGGAACTGAAACTCTTTTCAAAATACTATAGAACAGAAATCTGAACAATATTATTGCTTGATCATATGCAGAGTATGATTGTTTTGGCATGGAACATAAAGGTGGCTCAATTTCTTCTATGACCATTCAGAAAATAACCTTGAGCTCCTTTGTGGAATTGTAATGTTGTCTTCCCTTGACAGTTTGTTCTTTAAATTACTACAGAAGCACAGAATAACCTGGCTGGGAAGGGACACACAAAGATCATGAAGTCCAACTTCTGGTCCTGTGCAGGACACCCCAAGATTCACACCATGTGCCTGAGGGCATTGTCCAAATACTTCTTGAATTCTGCCAGAATTGGTGCTGTGACCATTTCCCTGGGGAGCCTCTTCCAGTGCCCAACTACTCTGTGGGTTAAGAACATTCTTCTAATATCCAAACTAAACCTCCCTAACACATCTTCATGCCTTTTCCTCAAGTCCTCTCACTGGTCATGAGACTGAAGAGATCAGTACTTGCCCTGTTTCTTCCTCTTGTGAGGATGTTGTAGACTCTCCCTTCAGTTTCCTCTTCTCCAGGCTGAACAGACCAAGTGACCTCAGCTGCTCTGGCTTCCCCTACCGATGCTTCACCATCTTTGTTGCCCTCCTTTGGACACTCTCCAATAGCTTTATGTCCTTCTTACACTGTGACACCCAAAACTGCCCCCAGCACTCGAGGTGAGGCCGCCCCAGTGCAGAGCAGAGTGAGACAATCCCCTCCCTTGCCCGGCTGGTGATGCTGTGCCTGATGCCCTCCAGGACACGAGTGGCCCTCCTGGCTGCCAGGGCACTGCTGGCTCATGTTCAACTTGCCATCCACCAGGACCCCCAGATCCTTTACTGTGGGGCTGCTCTCCATTCGAAACCACAAAAGCAGTGTTTGCAGGAGTTTGTTTCAAGACTATTATACCTAAAACATCCAAGGGGGTGTGCTGTGGTATGCTCTAATTGTTCTCTATTCTCTAATGTGTTTAGAGAAAGGCTGCATAAGTATTAATGTTAAACACTTCCAGGTATTTGTAGTTATAGTTTGTCCACTTACGTTGACTTCTGAAATTATGGCCATTGAAATATTTAAATTTTTCTAGTAAGTTAGTTGAACAGCTTATCAGTGGACAAAAATACAATGAAAAGCTCCTTTTTTTACCTGTGCTGGGAAAAAGCTCCTGTTACTTTGGATTGCAAGTTATCAGAATATAAGGCAATTATGTCATTGCTGGTTATCTATTCTAAGCATATAAATTTTCACATTTAGGAAGAAAAGAATTATTTTTAAAACTCAGTGATGGTGACTGGATGCTGTAGAGTATTTAAGGTATAGGAAATAGCCCTGACAGAGATAGATTTAGGGGCAGAGTACAAATGAGTTTTTTCATGGTGCATAATTAATATGATTTATCATATGCTACCACCATGTGTAGAATGAGAGTCGCAGCCACACATGGGATATGTGTATGCATAAAATTAAATTAAAATTAAATCTGCATTGTAAAATTCTAGTTACATATTCATATATAGTTTTGCATGCTTAGGTTTTATCTGGTTGATTGGCTGATTTCAGTAATTACAGCAATTTCTAAATTTTCTTGGTTTTGTCAATCAATATTATTTTCTAAGTCAAGCTGTATGATTAATGTAGAAAATGGTAGTTGAATGAGGATAAAAACTCCTAAATTTATGTAATTGTCCTGAGAACTATCTTCTACCATGTTTCTTTGCAGTTTTAAATAAACATGGACTTAGGAGCATGTATCTAAATTAATTCTGCAAGGATGAAGGAAACATCCTTCACATTTAATCAGGTCAAATGCTTCATTTATAGGGGAGAAAAAATTTTGGCAAAATTTGATGTTGATTACTGTTATCCTAAAATAATTTTGCCTTCCCTGTTGGGGGGGAGGAAAAAATAGTTTCTTTTTCATACACTGTACACATGTTTTATTTTGTGGTGCATGTACAACTGAACTGTGCCTTTCTGCTACAAGTAAGGTAAACGAATCTGTGAGGCATTTTGCTGTATTTTGTATATGTAAATATAAGGATAGTTACATTAAAATGTTTCAAAGAGCATGGATTTTCCTTCTAAAACACAGATTCTTCCATACCATGGTTTTGATAGTGAATATAACTGAAATAATAACCTGAAAATAATGAAAGCCTCCAGAAAAAACCAGCAGGCGTTATGCATTTTTAAACATGAAGATGCACCTTTGTCAGTAACTAAAGGGATTCATAAACTGTGAGAATATTCAGTGGATGCTGTCCTTGCTATATGCAAACCTCTGCCTTTCAGTTCCTTCCAACCTTTATAAAATACAACACAAGCCTAAGAACATGCCACTTCTAGAATCGACAGTGAATGCACTTCTCACTGAAAGATAGTTTTATACTTTTCTATTTGGGATTTATCTCATCTTCCACTGGAAGGCAGTCTTCTCTTTGTTTCATTCTTCTGCCTTCCAGTATTACTGAAGTAGCTGTACCAATGATCTTCAGCATATTGCAAAACTTGTGATACTTGCACTCGGTCTATAGTTGGATAGTTTCTTCATGCCTGTACATCTGTGCTTTCTCTCCCTATAATCCTTTGTGTAAATTGTCCTCCCATGAAANGTCCCAGGGAAACAAAGGAGTTTAACTCTCAGTCTCTCTCTTTCGAGAAAAAGGAGCCAAGAGCTGAGAAAAGCAGGAAGGGTGCTTCCTTTGCTCCTCAGCAGCAGCAGCTATCTCTGCGTCCTTGAAGCATGAACTGTTTTGAAAAGTTTGATCAGTTTTTTTTCCTCTCCCCTCTTGGGCTCAGTTTAAAGGCACAGAAATGCACAGGATTCATTTCTGGGTGATACAGGATACAACATACAGTCACCCCAAGACACTGTGATACTTGAGGTATTTTGTTAGGTCATGGACTTTGTGCATGGACGCATTACTTGGCGGTACAACTTTCTTGTGCTGTTGTTTCAGTAATGACCTCTGAGCTAGATGGCATAGGGTACTTTTAATTCATACATATACAGTGATATATAGTTAGATAGGCTGAAATGATGGTTGGACCAAAGCTGACTACACCTCAGTATTACGTCCTTTAAAGGAACTGATAAATTGATCATTGAGAGATTTTGTATTTCAGCGATTAAAATAAAACTTGTAAAATTATGTATTTAGATTGGGTGTAAAAATACAAAAAACCTTGGAGCTGAAGCCTGCAGTGTGTCATGAGAGACAAATGGTAAGGTTTTGCCTCTGACCCTTGAAACTTGTCAGTCTTTGGTTAATCAATTTTTGCCACCCTTACTGAAAGCACATAACAGCAGCATTTAAATTGTCATAAATTTGCCTGTGTCATTTTTGGAAACAGAAACACAGAAGAGATAGGATGTGAGGACACATGGATGTGAATGATTGGGATAAAGTTTTAAAGAGTTAGAAGAAGAAAGAAGATGACATTTTAAAATAGAAAAGGGAAAACAGAAATATTAGGAGGAACCTATAGAAGATGATGTAACATTTTTCCCTTTGTTTCAAGCAGGTGAGGGATCTAGTCACTTTTCAGTTTAATTCTGTAAAGCAGAAAAGTTTTCACTAGAGTCAGCATGCTGCATGAAGAGATGTTACTCTTGAAAAATTAATTCAGGAGGGATGAGTAACGTTTTTTACAGAGGAAGTCAGGATGGTCGCATACCCCCCTTTGGCCTGCAGATTTGTAAATCTTGTCAGTGTGTTTGATTTTCCTTGTCTCCCTCTTGTGGAACTGGAGTTTTGGTCAGTGTGAGCATCTCCTTTCTTAACTAAAATACAGCTCTAATCCTGTAACTGAAGGATTAAATCCTGGAACTGAAGTCTGTGATGGCTAAGTTTAAGCTGTTGACCAAATGTGATGGATGCATTTGGCGCTGGAGGCATGAAGGGACAGGGAAGGGGAAACATGTTCAGTTAACATCACTGTGTAACTCAGATAAAAACTGACTTTTTTTTAGAATAATACAGTTGGAAGTATCAGAGAAATGTAGCTTAATGGGAGTGCTGTAATTATATTTTTTAAAATTGTAACAAGTGTGGAAAAAATTAACGTTAATGCATTTCAGTCATATGAAGAACAGTTGAGGGTTGGGGGCAGGGAATTCAGTGGCCTTTTCTTTCTCTGTTCTTCAGATGAGCTGTTACTGCTCCGCATTATCCTTTCT